>JASCZW010018223.1:0-15755 GCA_034211315.2 Aedes japonicus
GATCAAAAAAAAAAAAAAATCAAAAAAAAAAAAAAAAAAAAAAAAAAAAAAAAAAAAAAAAAAAAAAAAAAAAAAAAAAAAAATTTTTTTTTTTTTTTTTTTTTTTTTTCTTCTTCTCTCTTTTTCTTTTTCTTTCTTTCATTTCTTTTTCTTTCTTTTTCTTCTTCTTCTTTCTTTCTTTCTTTTTTTTTTTTTTTTTTTTTTTTTTTTTCTTTTTTTTCTTCTTTTTCTTTCTTTTTTTCTTTTTCTTTTCTTCTTTCTTCTTTCTTTCTTTCTTTTCTTTCTTCTTCTTTCTTTCTCTTCTTTCTTTCTCCGCCATCCATTACCACCCGATGAGGCGTCACCCCATGGGTTCGCGTTGGCTTTCGAACACAGTCCCTCAAAGCAGTCTCGTCTGTTGGCCTTTATCTCCTTCTTGAGTGCGGCCTTAGCGGTGGCTAACACTACGCAGCGCGCCAGTCTTTCTAGGTCCGATCGCCCCCTTTGCATTCTCCTTATTGCTTGGTGGCAAGATCTCCGGAGGTCTGCGATCGTCTCTGTCCACAAATAAACCGGCAGCCTTCCATCCCTAGGTTTGACCTTTCTGGGAATGGTTGCGTCACACACTCGTGTGAGTATTGATACGAGTTGATCCCCACGAGGATTTTGGGTATCGCTCAATCCTTGTTCCCGCTCTAGCGTCTCTTTGAATACTTCCTTATCGAAGTACGACGTCCTCCATCTGCGGACGAACGGAGTGGGTGATCCTTCCTCTGCGCGCTGCCTAGCTCTGTGGGTGATGCTATAGCGAACCGCCAGGTGGTCACTATAGGTGTAACCATCCTCCACCCTCCAGTTGTTCAACAGCCCAGGGCTGCTGAACGGCACGTCAATGATCGACTCCGCTCCATTTCTATGGTAGGTACTATTAGTACCTACATTGGCCAGGTCTAAGTTGAGCCTGGCCAGGGCCTCCAGAAGAATCTGGCCCCTTGGGTTGGTCAGGTGACTGCCCCATTCTAACGCCCAGGCGTTAAAGTCACCCGCTACCACCAGCAGACTGCGGCCAGTTAGCTCTGTTGTCATTTGGTCCACCATTCGCGAGAACTGGTCGACCGACCATCTTGGTGGCGCTTAACAGCTGCAAATGAATACTCCTTTCACTTTTGCAACCGCGAAGCCCTCGTTCGACGTGGACACTACCTCTTGGACCGGGTACTTGCCCGTCATCCATATTTAGGTCTTCTCTTGTAGGCAGGGCACTTGGGGCCCCCATGACGTGCTTGTCGTCTGGTTTCCCAGAGCACATCATACATTTGGGGGGTCTCTATGCAGTCCCGAGCCTCGGGAGATGAACCAGCCCAGGGCTGAAAATCTTGATAATAAAGGCAAAAAAAAAAGTCCCGAGCCTTGTGACCTTTTCCTCCGCACCTCCGGCAGAGATCACCCTGCCGGGGGCCATTACATTCCCACGACATGTGTCCGCTCTCTAGGCACTTTAATCAGGCCTTTGGCGGCTGGTGCAAGCTTAGTGGGTAGACCGACCACCCCACTTTGAGCTTTTCTACCTTTAAGATAGCGTCTGCGGCTGCAACCGGCAGACGAATTGTTGCCACTTGGGTTCCAAGTGGACCCTTCCGCAGCCGTATGGCTGTCGTGACAACCTCTATCTTACACTGTGTCTTGATGGCAGTGGAGATTTCGCCTACATCCGTGATCTCATCCAGGTGTTTACACTGGAGAGTCACTAACGTGGCCAAGGCACGTATCTCCACTCCCGCTCCCAGGGCCTGTTCGGCCAGTATCTTGTAAGCTGAGCCCTTCTGCTTAGTATCCTTCTTGAGCTCGAGGATCATTTCGCCGGTGCGAGTACGGCGGATACTCCGCACATCGGCGACTGGATCCGCGAGCTTAGCATCTCCGCGCATCGCCTTAAGTACCTCGGAGTACTTATACTCGTCGGTCTTAACGATGAGGGCCTCACCGCGGTTACGCTTTCGTTTTAAGCTTTTCCGCTCCTTTTCTTTTTGGGGTCTGTTTCCCTTTTTTCTGACCTTGGTCCAGGGGTTTTCCCTACCTCTGGAGGGGTCATCTCTCCTACCTCACCGGTTGTCCTGTCCGTTGCTAGGACTGGCCTTATCGCTTGGGTCGCTCTTGCTCCGAGGGGTTTCGCTTGCCATTGAGGTGGCGTTGGTGCCATTGGTACCTTTACCGCTCTTACCACCCTTGACGCTGTTTCGTCGTTTGCCGCTCTTGGTGACGGGGTCGGTCACCTCACGACGCGCAGGACGTGCAGTTGAACCCGCTCGCCCCAACACCACGCTCGCAAAGGTCTCTGAGCCCGTAGGGCCGTCAGATACCAGCCGCTTCTTTGAGCCACCGGGTGCGGTTTCCCCCAGCGACTGTCTTGCACGCTTTGAAGACCCCGCCACCACGGTAGGTGGGGCAGGATCTCGTGCTTCCGTCTGCGTGCACTTGCAGGCGGATTCCTTCGTTTTTTCGGCTGCAACTAGCCGTGCTATTTCCCTGGCACTTTGTTCGGCTAGAAGCTTAGCCTCTACTTCGTCTCTCTCCCGGCATGCCGCCTGAACGGACCTACGAAGCTGCAGTAAGCTATGTTTAAGGTCCTTGCTGGTGTTGTTGCGAGACGACGTAAAGTCGATTATCGCATTCAGCTGTTCGGCGACTACCAACACTTTTGGAAGCTTATCATGCTTCCTCTCCATGGCCCGCATGAGCCAAGGACCCCCGCTTCCGAGGCTGTCGCGCTTCCGCACGTGTCGGATGCGCCGCCGGATCCTGTCTTCTTACCAGGCGGGGATCTCATGAGACCCTTTTTGGCGAACGGGTTCGCCTCCTCCCTCGTCGTCGTTTCATTTGGAGCAGGCTCCATTCTGTTGGGTCCCCCTTCAGCCGCTATCCATAACCACGTGAAGTAGTCGCCATAGTGATCCCATGGTTACCTATGCAAGCTTGGGGCTGCATATGCCATGCTAGGGTTGACGTGGGCCTTCATGGGGACACCTCGTTCAGAGCCAGATCGGCGTAGATCCAGGATGGGCATCTGAGCCTACTCCCGCCCGGCTACCATAGCCAGTCGGTGGCGATGCAACGTGCTGAAGGCCTGCCAAGGTTTTAGTGGGACGGAGACAGACTATGCCGCAAGAAACCTCGACATTTCCCGTAAGTGTCACTCGACGGTACTGGGGAAGACATAGGTGCCAGCCCGAAGTTGTGGTACCGTAACGTGATTCCGTTAATCCGCCAGTTTCCGCAATTGGGGTCTTACTGACATTAACCCCAATGCGCCATGTGGTGCACCCTATATAGTTCGTTTAGCCAAAAGCTCCATTATCCGTTAAGGAGGTCCTTAACGTTTCCAAGGTGCACCGCGGGGAGGCGAACTACACCGCACCTCGCAGCAAACGGCTTGACCTGGTGCATTTGTACACGTGATCGCGTTTGATTCAGTTAAAAAATGGAGAACGTTGTAATTTTGAAAGCAAATTGGTGGCTCGTGATGTGCAAAACGGTGAATCGCACGAGGTTGTCGCTAGGAAGTACAGTATTGGCAGTGGTTGGGAAAATTCTACTGAAACAAAAAACGTTCGGATCAGTGGTGGATTGCCCAGGCTGAGGCAGGAAGCGCAAAACGGATACACGAACGGACACCATGATCATGCGCGAAGTCAAGAAAACCCCAAAAGTAACTGTCCGTAAGATCCAGGAAACCGGAAGCGCCCAAACAAAACCAAATGGCTCTGGTTTTTGTATTGAGCATGCTGATGAAGCCGTAAAGTTATGGAAAACAGTTCTCTGGACGGACGAATCAAAATTCGAGGTTTTTAATCGAAAGCGGCGGGTTCATGTATGATGTAGATCGGGTGAGGTGCTTCAGGAGCGCCACATCCAAGGCACGGTGAAGCGTGAAGGAAGAAATGTGATAGTCTGGGTTTTTTTTCGTGGAGTGGAGTGGGTAGCCTAGTTAAAATCGACGGGATAATGACGGTAGATTCCTACATCAACATCCTGCAAGAAAATCTGGAGGTTTCGCTGATCTTGACGGGTCTTGAAGAGAAGTTCGTATCTCAGCAGGACAACGTCCCGAAGCATGCTGCCAAAAAGACCAAGTCTTTCTTCTGGTCTTTTTGGATCAAAGCCCTGGAATGGCCATCACAAAACCCAGATCTCAACCCCATCGAAAATTTGTGGGAAAAGAGGCTACGGGAGGAGCCAGCCGAACTTCTTCAACAAAATCTTTCCTTTCCGGTAGGGATTGTCTTTCATCCTGTCATTTGAGTAGAAGATCTTTGAAAATATACAAGAACGTTATCCTTAATTTTCATAAAGAACGTAAACGTAAAATAAAACATGTTTTTGTAAGGCTTATAAAGAAGTGGGTACACGGAATTAGCAAATGGTAAAGAGTTGTTCAATATAACGAAGGAGGTGCAACCGGCCGTGCGCCGATATACCGCCGTCGGGGTAAAAATGACAGATGACATGTCCCAAGTAGCACCGAAAACATAAATACTTCTGTTTTATTTTTCATGTGCCATTCAGGTGATCTATAACAGAGTGATTTGACTAGTTTTGTTATAAAGGTGTTTGTTTGATGCAATTATTTTAGGTACCTAATTAATTTGTCATACATGTGTTTGAAGTTGGTTAGGACATGTTTGTGTACGTCTGAAATCTTGTTTGCATATTATGTTTCATAAATGTATTTTTATAAGTCTCCTGTATTTCAAGAAACAAACATATGCCAGAAAGGCAAATCGTCAACAAGACTAGTCAGGTATGTTTGGTTAGTGCCGTATTGGATGGAAAAAGATAAGTTTTGAGCTTTGCTGTAGACAAATATGTATCAAATATGTATTCATGTCACATTCACGTTTGCCATTCAAGAACCTAATTCAGTTATGCTAGAATGAAATATTGATAATTTCAGTTACCAATTGTTTACATGATCAAACATTAGGATTGATAAAATTGCTTGTTTGATAATGTCTCGATACTTCAAAACTTCAGAGCAATGGAACAATTATTTGCTTAAGCAAATGCTGTTTATAAATGGCTTTTTCTAGTGTAGCTCATGGTTGAGTCAAAATAAGCTAAATTTTGGTTATGCATCATTCTTGAGAACCCTTTTGTGTAGACATAAAGTGTCATTTGTTCAATTTAAAAATTTAGTGTTGATTTGTGATAAGTGATAAGAACTTTTCAAAGGGGTCTTACATTTTATATGCAGCGTATACTCAGAGCCCGGTCGATTCATTTGGCGAGTAACAATGTAATACAACCATTCCATTCTTATTTACGACTTCGCACACTGCCATTCATAATCAGCTCAGCGATGACAAATCGCTGTAGCTTCATTTAAAAACATGAGCAAACAACACTGGACTGGACATTTCGAGTCCATTTACCTTTGGCATTTGGTCCTCGAGTGAGAAGTAAGCTGCTGCTGCTCCCGAGACTGACAAATGAACGTAATCATTTAGGGACAATTACAAAACATTTCCGACTTGCTTCTTTCTGCGCATCATTATCCATTGACTGGAGTAAAGCGGAACAAGCAAAAATACGGCACTGGGTTATGTCCATTAAAGGTATCTGTCTTATGTTAAAAATGTAACTAATCGATTTAAAGTGGTTTCAGAGCCAGTGAATACTCGTTTTGTTCCATTTCCCCAAATATTAAAAAAAAATTTCCAACATACCAGTTTATCTTCGAGCTATCACTGACATGAACTTGAAAAATATAATTTTACTTTAAGAAAAAGATACAAAAGCTGAGAGCGCTTGGTTTCACTTCAAGCAGACTGGAAAGAGTCATTACTATAGAGCATTCGGACCCTGTGTCTATTGATGTCGTCTCCAATGAATTTCCCAAGAAATGCGGCAAATTTAGATACGTTGCACGACGTGGTTCTGTTGAAAACCATAATTTGTCCACTTTTTCGGGGTTCCAGAACCTGTTACGGGGTAAACATCTGGTATCTGACTATCTTTTTTATCATTGAATAAACTTTGAATTCCAAGAATAAAGAAGAATGTATGATTGAGAGAACAATAATATAATCATTTGCTTCTTGCCAACATTTCAATCAAATATTAAACAAGACATGTTTGCCGATTGAAAGTTTAGAAATTAGTTGGAACTGCACTGCCGCGAATCGCATAAAAGAAACATATGTAAAACTAGTGATTCGAGCAAACGACGACTTCATATTTTCATGCGCTTTTCCCTCTGTTCTACTCATCTTAAAAGAAGGAAGTATACAACTCAATCCAACCTTTTAGAACAACCAATATTTTATGTAGTGTATCCGTAAGAAACCAATTTTGATGTTTAATTTGCAACTTTTATTCAACGATGTATTTTACCGTTATAGCCCAAAAACAACAAAAATGGAAGCGGAAAAACCCGATCTGAGTAAACCTTCTTGTCAGAAAAAAAACAGGCTAGATTCAAGCCGATTCTAGTTAGACATATCGATGTCTACAACTGTCAAACTTGCCGTTGCCGTTCCGTTTCCGTCCACATTGTGTTTGGGCCATTACTATCATGCTGTTTTTGGAAAATAGCCGCATACCGTCCTCACTGCCTTCTTTGATGCGATTCCCAGCTCTTTTTTTGTCTACGATAATGTTTGCTTACATATCGCATCAAGTTGTTTCTGGATCGTTTTGCAAGCAGTTATTGGATGCGTCTTGTGCTGTTCCCAAAATAATTGTCACGATTTCCTTTGCACTACAGTTGGTTGCATCCGCTTATTAAGCTGATAGTAATTCCGATGACGAGTTTTCCGAGCAAGATAGCAGCACCGTTTTCCTGGAGTACCATGTGCCAGATCAAACCGACGGGGATGATTTTTTTCGAATTCGAGCTTAGCAATAGCAAATGCATGGTTCAGTTTGTCGAAAGCAGCTGACATAAGTATAAATGACATCTGTTTGAGCTCGGTCATGGTATCAGTTATATACGACGTGATACAGAGCAAACTGGTGGTAGTGGAATGACCTGCCATGAAGCCATGCCGATGATCGCTTAAAAAATGCTTGCAGTGAGAAAGTAGCGTATCATTCATGACAAGGTCAAATAACTTCGATAACGCGCTCAGTGATGTGATTCCGCGACTAACAGCTATCGTCTCGCTTGATACCTTTTTTTATGAACAGGAAACATGTGAGCAGATTTTCAACATGAAGGAACAGTACTACTACGAACAAGTGGAACACATGGAAAAGTGGTCCCAATAAGGAGTCGATGTTCTTCTTCATGGACGGGATTCCATCGGGTCCTGGACAACAGGAAGATTTCAGTTTGGAAGCGGCTCTTGAAATAGTCGTATTTGGTTGCTGCGAGATTAACGTGTTCTTCGTGAACTTTTGAGAGATGAGTCGACAGATCTCCTGAGTCGATGAAGCAACTTCATCATCAAACACGATGGACGATGGAAGACCGGACTCCTTTCGTTGTCCGTTCACTAAGTCCAAAACGATTTTGGGTTTGATTTTATCCTGCGCTGAATCCCATGAAGATATCGCGAATAACTTTGCCGACTCTTAAGTCGAACGTAATGGCATTTTGGCTGAACCATTCGGTGCTTCGTGAATTTTCTCAGTGCAGCTCTTTTGGTAGACTTCAATCTACTGAACTTCTTAGTCTGCCATGGATGATGATGCGTTTCTTTCTGGTGGATGATTTTCGGTACGTGTCTGTCGTTAGTGTACGCAACTTCGACATTATTAAGTATCGAGTATGGTTCCCCAATAGATACTGGTAAGCAGGTCAGCAATGGCGTAGTAATCTGCTTTCCGAAAATCGTAGGAAACAACGTCCGGTGTAATGTCAAAGTCATGAAACAACTTGCTCTCCATAGCCACAGCCAAAGGATGGTGATGAGGAGTCTGCTTCACTAGTGGAGCAGGTGCACAAAAGATTGACGGATCAACGTCCAGAGCGCTAACAAAGCAAAGGTCCAAGCTGTAGAGAGTATAGCATGTGTTATGTATTTAATCAATCATACCTTAACAAAATCTAGAAAAAAAGAATGCTACTCCACAGAAAATTCTCTCATATTTTGAGAAGTTTATATTGTTCATCACTTTTCATGAACATCTCTAGTAGGTTAGATTTGAACGACCTTTTAGTGTCCTTTCCCTCTTTCGTTGCGTGGAATAACAAAGTTTGCGTTGCTAGGAGTATCATAAAAAAAGTAGGCATTGAACATAGAAAAAATCAGTCTTATGAATAGTGTACTGGAAAAAAGGCCGATAACGAAATGAGCTCCGGATATTGGAAAGTTTCCAATATGGATTACGCTAGTGACGATGATCAGCGGAATTTAGAGCAACTTTTCCCTCGTCAACTTAGGGTGTACCATAAAAAAAGTGTTTTTGTCCTAATTTTTTATTTCAATTTTCATCGTTAAATTTTGTTGTAACGAGCTGTAGAACTTTTAAAGGCGCGTATTTTGAAATATTAATTTTGCCGCTAGCTTTATCCAATTAATAGTTATTGAAGTTTTTCTTCTAAATCCATCCCAGATTCAAATGTAATTTTCTCAAGATACAGAAATAACGTATCACTAGTTTTCACATACGTTGAAATTTCAAATTTCAATTTCAAATGACGTCTTGAATTTTTTTTTGTGTTTGCCCCAATCATAAAAATCAACATTTGAACATTTTTTTTTAGAAAAACTTCGATAACTATTGATTAATTTAAGATAGCGGCAAAGTTTGTATACCAAAATACGCGTCTTTAAAAGTTCTAAAACTCGTTCGAACACAACTTATCGGTGGGAATCGAAATAAAAAAGTAAGGGTAAAATAACATGTTTTTATGGTACATCCTAAGTTGATCGGTCAATTTTTAAGCTACAAAAAATTATTTATAAAAATTCCATGAAACTTTTTGCGCTACAACCTTACTTAAGGGTGTAAACGTCTATTTCTGCAAATAAAAAAGTTAGTTTTTGTATTTCCGTGAAAATGGGAACCACCCCAATTTTAATCAACATCAAAAAATGGGCCTTGATGATACAAACCATGTTGTAGAACATCACTTTGCTGTAAAGTTTTAAGTTTAGGCGCTGAGAGCATGTTTCCTCGTAAATTCGTGATCTGGACCATAGTGCAATGTCACGCACACGGTTCGGAGGTTTATATACTACACATATGAACAATGTACGTTCGGCCAATTCAACAGGTACCCAGCCCTGTTCAACGCTGCTTCACAAATCATTCTCAATTGCTTGGTTTTCAATCCGGAACCGACTACCAAGAGGCGACCACCTCCCGTCGGCTTTCGGCTGTTAACAGAGTTAAGATCACATCGGAATACATCGTATTCGGATCCGAACACTTGATTGGAAAGTGTGCGGAAATCAAGTCAAGTCTCGGTGAGAGCAATAACATCATAGCAGCGTTCCGAAACAGATAAGCGATAGTCTTCAACAATTGAGTTCATACCGCCTGCCATCTGGTAGTAAATATTGACGTTTTGGTTACAGCTGCGTGAAATTGTGTATGCTTTGTCTGAGAGGGAACTTCGGCGGATCTTCGCTTCACTTCTCTCCACAGGATCGGTATGGTTACGATTATCTGAAGCAGCAACCAGTGGTGCTACATCGGAAAGACTCGATGCTGTGGTAGAGCTCACGCAGTCACCGTGCCGAACCAAAAGATTTCTGCTTCTTTGGACCCTAGCTTGCTTTTGACGCTCCGTCAACCCGTGAACCCGTTGTTCCTTGTACGGCTAGCATTCCAGATCATGTTTGAGGAGCCTGTTCATTGAAGCAGAGGACATTTGAAATTTGTTGCTCAATTTACGGCTAGATACGGCTTGATTACGTCTTTTTCGCTCCCTCACACATTTGATCTTTTTCTTCGTTCCGGCAGTTCGCCTGATACCTTCTTTGTGTTGAATATGGACAATTCCAGTTTTCTTGAATCGTTTCAAGGTAAGAAAAACAAAACGCTTACTCAATCCGAACTGCTTAAGGCTATTGCATATCTGACACGGTCGAAGCATTTGCAAATGTAATTTTAAAACTTGCTCCCGCATGACTTCCATCATAGCTGATAAATATAAACAAACAGAATCGCTTATTCATCTTCAGCGATAAACTGTCAAAAGAATACACTCAAAACGGGAATAATCATTATCGGTTTTTTTTCTTTTTTTGTCTTTATTATCGAGATTTTCAGCCTCGGGCTGGTTCATCTCCCGTCGTAGTCAGTCAAACACCACTTTTGGGCATTTCGTAACTTCTCCGGGGGTGAGATTCGAACTCGTGACTTAGGCGTGAGAGGTATGGATGTTAAACAATACGCCGGGGTCGCCTACGTCATTATCGCTTTTAAAATTACCGAGCTGAAATAAACGAAGACTGAAAAATGGTGACACCTATTGTGAGACACACTGTAAATGAACATTCATTGCATCTCGTTGCACTCTTTCACTTCGGTGCGATCTTTAACGAGTGATTCGACTTGCCGACATATCGTTCCTCATCGGAAACTCCTGTGCCTTTGCTTACCTTTCAAAAACCCTAGCATCCTTTACCGAGAATGCGTGGCAGGGATGGCGGATAACACAAACCTCTTCCCCAATCTTCGTGTTTGCCATCGACGCGAAGGCACAGTGAATCCAAACATATTTATGACGTTTCGCATATTTATGTTAATTCTTGCAAGACAAACTTTCTTCTTCGAGCAGCGTTTCTCAAGCGGTCGTCGGTATGCTCGTTCAAACACAAACACATGTATGCGCGTTCGAGAACAAACCTCCTTCCGAGGAGAGCTGCTTTTTAATTAGAAATTATTATGCAAACAGTAATAAATGTTAATTAATATCAATAACATTAGCTCGGTGGCGTGGCGTCTTCGTCGTCGGTGGTAGGTATTAGCACGTGTTGAGATACATAGTTGGGGGAAATGCAGTGCAGAACTCAATTTAGAGGTACATACCGATAAAAATAGGCCAACATTCACGTCTTCGCGTCGAGCCCCAGTTGAGGGATAACTTCCGATTGGCATATCCGATCGATGAACCCGAAAACTTTTTCGACCCTTTCGACGTGAGTGGAATTAATTGAACCGCCTCCAACATCCACGCTGGAAAACAACTAGTGTATTGCTTATCGATTGGTTAAAAGGGAGGGAACCGGTTCGTGATTTTCCCGAATGCTGTGTTCACGTGAGGTTAACTTTTAAAGTGGTTTCTTTCAAGATAGCACAGATTCCCCCTGGGAGGGAAAACAAAAAAAAAACCTAGACTTCCGGTTCTGGTAGACTGTGAAATTCTATGGGAATGAACATCGAGAAGCCAAAACGTTCGTGTCTGTTGATTGCGCCGTTGTTTACTTTAGACAAACAGACGCTGACAGTATTTACGGGGAAAAGTAGTGCGTGACTCGAACTAGACGATTTCGACCGCCGACTCGTCGGCTTTTCTGAGGAGGAACGAAGTTGAGGTTAGGTTTAAGAATGCCTTAAAAGGATCCATATCAATAGAGGGATTTTCAAAATTTCGCATGGATCTTTGATGGTTGTTGACATTGGAAAGATTCAACCTGCTTTGCTGTCGTTAGCACTAACCGAAGAATGACAGTGAAAAGTTACACTCGCTCATAAAACACAAACACAATGCGTGTTTTCAAAAAGCTCACCCTCACCCTCTACAAACAGCACACTCACCAGACGGTATGGAACCGTAATAAAGAAAGTTCAGCCGACGTTGGTCCCTTTCGAGTTTCAAGAAACCCAAAATCTGCCGGTTAAGACAAACACATCATTAATATGTAATTTTATTAATCATGTAAGATTTACTTCGGCTGCCACCGTGGAGTCGGGTTGGGATCCGATGGGAGTAGGGTTTTCGGAACCGGTTCTTGAACGGATTTCTCATTGGATTCACTTTAAATTCTTCTCACTTTGAATCACTTTAAAATTCAACAACCTTCGCTTGCTTCTTAATAGATTGACTAAAATGTACAGATGTTGGTGTTTTTCAAATGCTCAACACCTCTTGTTATGCAGAACCAGGCCTACTGATTACGTTGGGAAGAAGAATACAAGGCCTATCCGATGGAAAAAATTCGATTCCGCAGGAGTGCATCTCTGGTTTCCAAAACAAGGTCTTACCTGATTTTGAATTTTACACTTACGGATATCCACTGTGGCTCGCCAAGAACGATCTAAATTGGCATTTTCACCACGATAGCCAACAATGAAGTTCTACCTTGGTGGCTTCGGTTGGAACCACGACAGGCTGTAAATTTGGTCTAATCATCCTGCTCGTGATTTATGCGGATCCTTTCAACATACATGCTAACCAGGAGGGTGATAACAAATATGATTTTAAAGTTTGCCGCCTGAGAATGAGTTTGAAAACTTTGCCATTAATTAATTTTGATTAGGCCACGCGTTGTGAAATATAACGGGTGTCCACTAAATAATGAGAACGAAAAGAATGGGTCAGGAAAAAAATACCAGTGAAGTTTTGTTCAAACTGATTTATTTTATTAAAAGGGTCAACTTAAATCTTCAAACTAAGTTTAGTGAATATTGTCATATGGTCCGTGGTCCGCCGTGCAGCTGGCTGAGTCGTTATGCTGGAACATGACCGTTGGACGGCAGCCACATCGATTTTTCGGATGCAGCTTTTGATCCTGTTGGTAGAGTTGCTTGGTGTTCTTGGCCTTCAATTATCGCTTGTATACCATGGAGCTCAAAAGACCGAAGAAATCCTCGATAGGACGGCACTGTAGCAAATTGTCGGATTCCGGTCTTTTGGGACATATGGTATATTTGGCTCTCCAAAAACGTTAGCGTTTTTTGCGTAGTGCGATGATGCCTTGTCCGGCAAAACACGTATTTGCCATCCGAGTGATGTTGTTTAAGAAATGGGATGAGTATTTTCTGCAAACACTCTCTTTGGTACACCTCCTGGTTGATGGCCAAACCGCTTGGTTTGAACCACGGCTTCGAAATACCCTTATCGGATATTACGATGTATAACATAACCTTCGATTCAAATTTGTGCTTGAACTTATACATTACTTTTGGAGGAGTAGTAGATTTGTCCTTAGTGTAGAATCGGTCGTTTCCCGGTATCTGAGACTTCGAAGAGGAAAGTAGCTTTCGTCGTCCAGAACGAAAAGATTTTCCGCCGTAATTCGAGTCATCCAGCGGCATTGGGATTTCACGGTTTGAATCTGCTCATCTGTGTACTCTGGGGATCTGGTTTTCTTTCTACACACTATTCCTTCTTTCTTTAGCGTCTTGCAGATGAGTGACTTCGAACAATGGAACTTTCGGGCTGCTTCCCGTTGACTTACCGAATCCTTGTTGTTGAACATGCTGCGCAGCGAGCGGAGCGTTTTCTCATTCATTATTTTCGCTGGACGGCCGCAACCTTTCTTCCGGGTTACTCTCATGCATGCCAGGATACGGTATACGGTGGATACCGGAACTTTTCACGACAAAAATGGTCCACCGTGTATTTTTCCACGATCTTCGTTCGCTTGAAAGAATTGTACAACGCGCGCGCAGTTCTTCCTGTTTCGACGGCATGCTGAACACGACTGAACATGTTAGAGTGAAATAAGAGTGTATGAAAATTTTCTGGAGAGTGCAACGATTCATTCATCTAAAGTGACATTTCTATGCGGCCGTTTTTGTTCTGATGGAAAAGTATTGAAATCATTCTCATTTTTAGTGGACACCCGTTATGCGAGCATCTTTTTCACGATCGGTATTATTGAATTGAAACACATTCATTTCAATATTCTATCACAAGTTACCAAAAGTTTGGGAAGCTGCTGAAAATGAAATCAATATTTAAATTAATTGAAACCTTACCTAATTTTCTTTAAATCCTGAAATTAACTGAAGCTTGTTAAATTGATCGGAAACGATAGCAAGCTGCTAGAAGTAACCGGATTCAGAACATACAAACCACAATGTAACAACCGAGAACATTATACAAATAATCATCATAATCTTCGCTATAAGACTAGACTGGCTATCAGCTCCTATTTCGTTCCTTCACCGAACCTCGTTTGTGCTTCACAACACATCCAGCTCCTTACTCGGATTCGATAGCATGATGGTTGTCGACACGATGAACGATGCTCTTCCAGCAGTACATGTGCACAGTGGGAAAAACAGTGCCCCAAACGCAGAAGAATTCTGTATCTCAGCTTTGAGTGGAACGATTCCTGCAAATGTTACCTTAACTTGAAGGAAAATTTCCAAAGGATGCGAATGGACGTGTCGTTGGCCGTGGACGTGATCTCATTGGCCGCACGGAACGCTGGAGAGCAAATGAGCTCATTTTACCCTGGTTCCCCTAATATTTCCTTGTTGTTCAGAAATTTCTTTGCTTGGAATGTGACTCAAGATCAACAAAATGATGCTAGTCCTATGTAAAAATTCCAGGAAAATCGAGTGGGTTTCCGTTCTCTCCGCGAAAGTTCCACAAATCAAGACTAATCGTTTGTAAAATTTGCTGAGAAATCGAATGGAATTAGTTTCGTTCACCGCACAGCTCTGAGAACGAAGATATGGTCGATCTTACCCGATTCCCTAATATGCTTGTATTATTCAGAGATTGTATTGTTCGGTGGTGGCTAAAAAAAAAACAAACTAAGGCTAGTCCTATGTAAAATTGTCTGAAAAATTGATTGGGGTTGACTTCGCTAACGCTTACAGCTCATGTGATAAGGTTGATTGGTTGATTTACCTCGACATAATATGTTGTGTAATTCAGAAATTTATGTTGTTCGGTGTGTTTCTACAGCAACAAAATAAGGCTAGTCCTATGTAAAATTTTCTCAAATGATGGAGACTGGTTTTATTCACGCATGGCTATGTAAATGAAGGTATGGCTGTTATTTTCTCTGATTACCGTAATATTTTTGTGTTATTCAGAAATATCTCTGCTCAGTGTGATTAACAAACAAAATAATTTAGTTCATTAACAAATTTCTGGGAATTGATTGAAGTTGATTTCGTTTACTCTGTGAATGAAAGATTCCTGTTTTCCCCAGGTTCGCTTAATATTTTCGTTATATTCGTGAAATTTCCTCATACTTGTGTTATTCAGAAATTTCGCTGGTTTTTTCTGCTTGACCTTGATTTTTACACATGTTTTTCTTTAATTATGAAAATATTACAAACTGAGAGGAATAAGATTAAACATGAATGAGGGAAAAGCGGACTCAGAAATAATGTCGTCATCAGGTAATTAATTGCTCAGAACGTGTTTTTCATGTGACGACACAGGAACCTCTTAAACTTTAAAAGTTTCGTTCAGTTCATTCGGTGCATTCATTTCATTGCCAGCTGCAAGAAAAACTTACCTTGCACTTTTGCGGGAAAAAGTTAAGAGAGATAACAAGAAGGTTACTGTCAAAATGTGAGTAAAAAGACAAGGAAGAATCCAAGGATGTGAATGCAGAATTGCATTGCTTTCATTCATGCACGTCAGCTATAAGCACCTGAACAGTACTATAAAGTAGGCAGGAGACAGCATTTTCACGAACTCGTTAGATGACGTTTGAGTGCCCTGTTTACTAACAATGTTTTTTATTTATTTCTATGATATTAGGGAGAATCAGGGTCAAATATGCCATATCTTTTTCTAAGAGTCAGTGCGATAGAACAAAACCAAGACCAATCGTCATGTCCAGAATAATTTTACACAGGCATAGCATAAATTTGTTTGATTTTCACGGTCACACAGAGACAAAGCAATT
>JASCZW010018224.1:0-15789 GCA_034211315.2 Aedes japonicus
ACCCATGTAGCTAATCGTGAAGCTGTAGAGGTTCCATGAGAAAAGCTCATATGTTTCTCTGACAGCAAATTGTACAAAAAATTATTCATTAATGGTGACAAGCCACAAGCGTGGAGTTTATCTGAAAGAACTTCAACAGATACTGAATCAAAAGCCCCCTTGATATCCAAGAATACAGAAGCCATTTGCTCTTTTTTAGCAAAAGCTAACTGAATATCTGTGGAAAGCAACGCGAGACAGTCGTTCGTTCCCTTACCCTACGGAAACCATATTGAGTATCTGAAAGCAGGTTGTTCGTCTCAACCCATTTGTCCAGACGGAAAAGGATCATTTTCTCCAACAACTTTCGAATACAAGATAACATCGCGATGGGTCGATAGGAGTTGTGGTCGGACGCGGGCTTACCAGGTTTTTGAATGGCAATAACTCTCACCCGTCTCCAATCATCCGGTACAATGTTGAGTTCTAGAAACTGATTAAACAAGTGCAACATGCGCCTCTTCGCGACGTCTGGGAGGTTCTTGAGCAAGTTGAACTTGATCCTATCAGCGCCTGGAGCCGTATTGCCACACGAAAGGAGTGCGAGAGAGAACTCTACCATTGAAAAGGGTTGGCTGTTCTCATCTATCGAATACGTGTTTTCGCGAGGAATCATCCGTGCCGGCACAGAATCTGGACAAACTTTTCGCGCAAACTTGAGGATCCATTGGTCCGAGTACTCTTCGCTCTCGTTGTTCGTAGTTCGGTTACGCAACCTTCGCGCCGTGTTCCAAAGAGTACTCATCGACGTTTCGCGCGATAGCCCGTTCACGAATGTTCGCCAGTAACCGCGTTTCTTGGCCTTGATGAGGCTCTTAAGTTCACGTTCGAGAGCCGTGTATACTTCGAAGTGCTCAGGTGTTCCACGTCTACGGAAAACTTTAAACGCGTCGGACTTTTTACGGTAAACCTCGGTGCATTGCTGATCCCACCATGGAGAAGGAGGTTTCCTGCGAGATGACGTCCCTGGAACTGGTCGAGTTTGAGCTTGAAGCGCGCTGTCTAAGATCAGGTTGGAGAGGAAGTTATACTCTTCCAGCGGTGGAAGCCTTTCTACCGTCGTTACGGCTTCATCTACTGCTGTCCTAAACTTTGTCCAATCGATGTGACGGGTAAGATCATACGTGACGTTATCAGATTTCGACGGATTGAACCCGGTGGCAACCGAAATTTTTATGGGCAAGTGATCACTACCGTGGGGATCTTGAATCACATTCCATGTGCAATCCAACGATAATGTATTCGAACAAAGTGTGAGGTCTAATCTACTGCCAACTGAGGATGTACCAGCCAAACGTGTTACTTCTCCATTGTTAAGAACTGTCATATTGAAGTTGTCACAGAGGTCATATATCAAGGAAGACCGGTTGTCATCGTACAGTTCTCCCCAGCCTGTACCGTGAGAGTTAAAATCTCCCATGACCAAAAGCGGAGCAGGAAGAACCGAACAAACATCTGAGAGTTGTTTTCGGTTAATGGAGGCTCTTGGAGGAATATAAACGGAAGCAATGCAAAGGCTTTTATTTTTAATAACAGCCTGACATGCGACAACTTCAATACCTGGAATTGGAGGAAAATTCACTCTATAGAAGGAGTAGCACTTTTGATCCCCAAAAGTACTCCTCCTCCACGCGAATCCTCACGATCAAGACGAATAATATTGAAATCATGAATCGGAAGATAGATTTCGGAAGAGAGCCATGTTTCACAAAGAGCGAATGCATCACAACCGGCAGTGTGAGCTAAAAATTTAAAAGATTCCAATTTAGGAATCAAACTTCGACAATTCCACTGTAGAACAGTGATCAAATCCCCGACCTCATTTGGAAAATTATCCATCGAAGGAAATGATAGCTGCAAGGATGGGCCACTTTAATGTTAATTTCTGCAAAAAAGTTTTCACAGTGGGAAGCATTGCCAAAACAATGCTTTTGAGAGGGTCAGAAATTTCGAGGTACTTAAAGATACCTTCGGCAATGTCATCAAATGAGAACAGCCCACTAGAGGAGGGGGCTTTTGTTCTTAAAATTGGGGCTTCAGGGTTTTGGATGTCCCCGGGAGAGATGGAAAGTCCTGGGTGTAGTTGGTACTACGAAAACCAGGTGGATTAGGATTTTCCTTTTTTCACCTTTCCTTGAATTGGGCAAGCTGGTCTCGGGCTTCTTTTCAGCAACTTTCCGTGGGCGGACGCGTCTTCGCTTCCTTGAAGCACCTTCCGGAAAGGTGAACGATGTTCCCTCTTCAGCCGAATCAAAGTCAGACTCGTCATCTGACAGAGGAGCAAAGGGATTTGTATTGGCATCGGGTGATGGTGAGGCTTTTTAACCATTTCAGCAAATGATTGCCTGGAACGCTGTTTCAGCGAGCGTTCTAATTTTTCCCCGCGTTGTTTGTACGCCGGGCACGATGAGAGAGCATGAGGAGGAGTTCCTTTACAAAAAGCGCATTTAGGTGTGCTGTCTGCGCACGCGCCATCCTCATGCTTCTCCCCGCAGTTGGAGCAGCGCGCCTTATTGCCGCAATGGGAGGTCGTATGTCCCATCTGCTGGCATTTCTGGCAGATCATGACCCGAGGTACAAACAATCGCACAGGTAGCCGAAGTTTTCCCAACTCAACGTATTGAGGAGGGCTGAGCCAGAGAAGGTCACGCGAAACGAGTCTGATGGTGTGAACTTTTTTTCGCCCTTATTGGTCAATACTGAGCCTAGTTGGCGCACATCCAGTATCTGAACTGGGGGAAGCAGGGGTTCTTAAATCGACCAACCCCGCTGCTAAGCAGGATCTCAGGGGTTAGACTCGTTTCGGTGACCACACCTTCAATTTCAATACCCCGAGCTGGGATATACACTCTATATTCTAGAGTAAAGAGCTGGGAGACAGCAATCTCATTAGCTTGCTTGAGGTTGGACACAACGACCCGAAGTTTATTCGGCCTGACTTTAATTATCTCGGTCACGGCCGAGAATCGTTTGGTCAGATCGTTCGAAATTTGATAGACATTCAGAGGTTTCAATTTGGGCTGAAAATAGACAACCCAAGGACCAGTTGAACTGTCTGGATATGCACGTGATCGGGTAACTGTATGAGCTACCCCATCATTTTGCGCCATAGATGATTCATCTTGCGATAAATCATCCATGGCTCGTTCGTGGGAGCTTATGACGCTCAACCACTGAATCTATATACCTATAACTAAACACAGAAAAAAAAAATTAAAGCTAAGCACACACTCAAACACTCTCAAACACTCTCAATTACTCCCATACACTCACACACACTATAAAAATAACGCTTCTTGTATTCAGAAGAGAAGGAAACAAAAACTTATCTTATATGTATAACGGATCTACTGCAGCCGGGCGACGAATGTGCTGCTGCTGCCGAGCTACGATGAGTGGCCGCGTGCACCGGCTAGGCGTGGGGATGAACGATGATGATAATGACACTAGTGATACTGGTCGGTGGTGGTTATCAGATGAACTAATGCACGCTACACACGATGGACTGCTGGTGTGCGTGCCGTATAGATGCGGAGCAATATGGCTTTTCGATCGTCGTAATATTGCTAATTGCAATTAATTACGTTGCTGCACTGTTTATCACACAACCTTTTCTTCTTAATAAAACCAGGACTCGATTTCACTCGCGATCGCGAAAAAATATTAAACTGAAGAATTAAATCAACTAGTGAAAAGCTTCCAAAGCAACGGAAAGCGGACCGAACGAACTGTACCGTTCGCTTGTTCACTGGGCAATGACACAGCAGTATGTTGAATTTAAAACGGTAACAAAGCATGATCTTTCTGTTAAGTGGAACCGCATGCAGGGCAAGGCCCACGCTAGGATGGTGGCTTCTTACTTACTTACTTACATACTGGTAAGACAATCAATTCTGATTATTATTGCGATTTTGTGGACCAGTTGGATGAAAAAAAATGAGAAAATAGACCCGGTTTGCAGAAGAAAAAATCATTCTTCATCAAGACAATACACCTGCTCACACAGCTCAAAAAACCGTCGCGAAAATCAGTGAATTGAGAAACGAATTGTAGCAGCATCCACACTATTTACGAGATTTAGCTCCCTCTGACTTCTGGCTATTCTCACACCTCCAAAAATTCCTTCGTAGAAGGCACTTTTTATCAAGAGGTTATAGCCGTCTTGGAGGAGTATTTTGCAGGCCTTCCATAAAGTCACTTCCGTGATGGGACAACAATGTTGGAAGATCGTTGGATCAAGTATATTGATCTTATGGGAGACCATACTGAGCAATAAAAGTGCTATCTCAAAAAACAGTATTTCCATTTCCGCTCTCAGAACTTTTTGACATTTACAAAATTTCCGTACAGTTGGTTAAAAATAAAAACAAGCAAAAATAAATTTTCATTAAAATTCACCAAATTTTGTTCAAAGCTGTAATCGCAATAGCCCAATTCATATATACGATTATCTGTCACATCGATAAACACCAATTGGATGAATACACATAATTCCAAACCACTAGTGGGATGTTATTCAGAATTAATTATCTACCAATCCAGTGACTAGATGACATTCTGAAATCTCAAAAAAATAAATTTTACACTGACAAACTAACCAATTTGTTCGCAAACATTAATTGGAAAGGGACTGGATGCTATCCACCTCTCGCCTTCAAACCTAACCTCCTACAGCTCCGGGGAGTGGCCAGTCTATCCATCATCGTGTGAATCCCGCTGAAGCGGTACAGCAGCCTCGGTTCATAGTTCGTAGCGATATAATTTCGTGCCTCAGCTCCCAAGCAAGCACCTTCACCATCGGGAGTAGATTCGAGTGCGTGCCCTCGTATGCACATTCTACGATTATGGTCGCACAGGCGTATCCGAGCATCACACGGGAATGTGTCATTAATTCATTGTAAAGTGAGCCCCATAATTTATTATCTAATTTTCGTAATCATAATGGGTTTAGAGACCGTTATGGCGAACAGGACGGCATGTCCATCAGTTAACGAGTGCTCCTGGCCTTCCGGGTGCGGCTTGACCACTGCCGGTAACGATGGGAATCCGTTTGGCACACTCACATGGTCGCTCGCTCCGCTGAGCTTATAGATATCAATTATAGCTGACGGTTGGCTGGTGTTTTAATTAGATGACAACAGATGCCCCCTGGTGTTTGTTTTACTACACCGCGTTAGCTAATTAGATTTTGAACGAGTAACTTTTCAGTGCTCTGATAGGGACTTTTTGGTGACGTCATGACGTCATTTTTTGTTAACATGCCACCATGTCATAAGCTAGGAAATAAGAAAATGTAAACCGCTTCGGGAAACAGCAATCTTAAGTAGGATTAAATCGAGTTCAGAGAGCTCCGAAACGAGCAATCTTCTCCAAGTTCCCAAAAAGCGTTCTTCATCAACCAACACTGAATAATGCACTTTATTATCCACCCATAAAAAGTCCATTCAGGCAACAGTCTTCCCATAGCTATCTCTACACGTCCACCGTAATCGTGTCGTTCTGGCATTTTCAGGTTGTAGGTTCAGAGGGCCAACATCATTGATTCATTCATTGTAGGTATCTACCGCCGCAATCTTGGCTGATGTTTGCAATGATGATAGCATTCACGATGCACCGACCAAAAAGGACCACCATGAAGCAGCACAGTTTCCCGGGGCTTTGTTATCCCATGGTTGTTTGTTACTGTACCGGTGGTCTCATCCATGATGATCCGGCGTCCGGACTTCCGGGAAAGGTGCCACCCGTGGAAGCTCCCAAACTATTTCAATTTCGACGAAAGCAATCAAAATCAACTTACGTGCATGTACTGGATAAACTATTGAACGAATGCTATAAAAGTTTGAATAAGAGAAAATTGTGTACTTCTTCGAGGAAACGGTGCGGTACTGATACTATTGTTGAGATGCTTGCCGCCCTGAATACTATCTGCCAAGATGCTTTTGCATTCCACAGCTCTACTTTCGGTGGGTGAATTTTTGATAAAATTCCCACTCTAGTTGAGTTTGGAATGGAAGTCTCTATTGTGTAGGGGAACCACTGTCGAAAAACATTGCCGCACATAATCGAAAGAATGCTCCGGAATGCATTTCCATTTGCCTGATTCAGCATAGTCAGAAGATTCGTCAGATTTTCGGCAATGAGAACTGCAAATGCGTTCCGAGAAATTTCTCACTGTGCAGACCAACAAATGCATAAAGCCATACGATCATCTTCTTTCATTGGCAGCGATGCAAATCGCAATTTCGCTATGATTAGGAAGTAACCGTCTACGAATGGAATCAGGAGCTTTTTTTCTTTCTTAACCCTGTTCGTCAAGAAACCGGTGGCTTCAACCATCTTCTCTGCATCGAACGAATGAAGCTTTCAATTTTGCAACACTACACTGACTGCACACAAGCTGCCTGCTCTGCGAGGGTGGTGGGGATTTTCTCCATCATCCAACGAAAGTAATCTTCACCAAATTGAAAACTAAACTATTTTTATCGCTCCAGCACAAAGTACCGATTTTAATATAATTTTATGCATTTTTCACTATTGCTGGGTGCAGACGGTTTCTCGATGATGATGATGCTCTGCAATTTGAGCCCGAAAACTGCATTCGTCCTCGGTGCGACGGTGGCTGATTGTGGCAAACCGCATTTCTGTTGATATGGAAGAAGTGTACGGAGCTTTACATTCCTAATGCGTACACATTCTTGGGAACTGGTGCGTGATGATGGAATTTGTTTTCGAACCTGGAATGCAGAAAGAAAAAGAAAACGAGATCTGCAGAATCCTGACGTTTGTTTGCATTTGAATGGTTGATATTATTAAATCTGTTCCAGATGAAGTTTAATTTGTCCATATTCTGTATGATTACGTTCTACATCCTGGTCATTGTTATTAACATCAATGATAGTGGCTTCATATAGTTTCCTAAAATTTCATATTTACTCTCTGTTTTGGTCAACAACGATATCCGCCGCTTATTCGGACCCTATTAATATGACGATTCAATGTTCCACTCTTGATGACGCTGTTTTTTTTTCAGTACGATAACTTTTATTTGACAGTCAGGTTATTGGGTCAACATCACAAAAAAATTGCTGTGTTAGAGGAATCATACCGTATATTTTTGGATTCAAGTCGACATTGGTTTTAAAAGCTACAAGGTACAACCATGGACCCAAAAGGGTAGGACGTAGTTGTGCCGAAGAAACATTGAAAAAATTATGGATCATTATCGTACCAGAGAACCGGCCTCTAGTTCTGTCAAAGTGCCATGTACACTAGATTAAATTCAATATTGCGTAGACGTGTTTTGGAGTGCACGTAAGTTATTATGACATGTCTGCAGTAACGTTAGAGTTCCGAAAATTTATTTAGCGAGATTTTTGTTTACGGCTGTAAATCGGCATTTTTATTCATGTACCATGCGGAAAAAGTGAGGAAAAAGTGAGGAAAAAGTGCCGTTCAAAAGGGACAATCCCGGTGGTCAATGTGGGGGAGAACCTAGAGTAAGTAATATTCGGATGTAGTCATATGTTTGCATGGAACAGGGCAGTAATTCCAAATTAATTCTTGAATGCCGTTTTCACAAACGTTTTTTTTTTCATTACTCCCTCCAGGTCTGGATCAACCAGGGCGACATCATCTTTATCGGCTTGCGTGACTACCAGGACTCGAAAGCGGACGTCATTCTGAAGTACACACCGCACGAGGCACGAAATCTCCAGATGTACGGTGAGTTCCCGGAGTCGGTCCGCATCATCGACACGACATCGAGTTCGGCGACGAGTACAGCTCGGAGGAGAATTTGGACCCCGTGGAAGCTATATGATCGGTCACCACCAAAACTAACAGCACAGCTTTCCCTAGTAACAAATTCAATTTGAAGGTACACTTGAAGAAGTTTTCAAGTCTCATTTGATAAAACCACGTATAAAACTAGATATTCTACATAACATCGATAAAACAGCCATAAAACCCTCTTAAGTTCCAAAAGGCCCATACTACAGGAGGTTCTCAAGACTTTTTCCCAAGGTTCGCTTAAAACTTGATCGTTTTATCGGTACATACTTGTAATGACATTCAAGACATTCTAAAAACTATGATAAAACTACCACAAGTGTTGACCCTCTCCATGGCTGGATTTTGTACCTGGACGCTGGTGGGAGGGCCTAATCTCATGTTAATGATTGATTGAAGATAGCTGATTTATGGTAGATGTCGCTAGGTCATGTCATTGTATGACCTTCTACTCTAATGAACCATTCATGGGAGAACCAAAGGTCCAGCCACAGTGAGTAGTAATAATATCACACTCGCTCCTCTCCCTATTTAATAGCCGCGTCGTAGCACGCATATATACAGGCACTAAAGTTGAGTGTGATATTGGCGGGATAATTTAATCATAGATAGATTTAGTCAATTTTAAAAACATTTAATATTCAATTTGAGGTGGAAGTTTGAACTGTGTCATAGAATTTCCTATGCAGTGCACTTCGTATTGTGGTTTTGTGGGATGTGGAGGGCCCGTTTAGTAACTCAGTGTATCGTATCTTTGGGGTTTGTTCAGAATGAAAGAGGTGTGCTACCGGCGGGCTTTGCCGCAATTTACGCTTAGACGTGGGTAGAAACAGTTTTTTAGACGCCAGACATCAAGATGTTAAGGGACACGATAGGAGGTGCAGTTTTCATTGGCGTGGCAATTCTTTCATTGTTGTTTATTCATTGATTATCATTAACTAAAATAAAAAAAAAATCCTAAATTGCTATGCTAATTCTAATATAAATTATGATATAAATATGTGCGGTATACGACAGCCGACTTTCAAATTTTAGCAAATCATAGAGAGATGTTACTTTGATATAGCAACTTGCAGCGTAAAATCAACATGAAACTTACAGTGGCATCTCAAAAAGCCTGGTCACATTGATACGAACAACAGGAAATGGCTCTTTCTATCTATTTGGGATTTGCCGTATATCATTGTAATGCAGAATCGGTTTTATGATCACTTTAACTTTTTATTTTGAAAACACAATTTAAAAAAAAAACTTTTTGAGCGTGTTAGTAGAACGATTGTGATTGGGAAACAGGAATAATTTCAAATTAACACTTCATTTGATCACTTTTTAAAATAAAAAATAAAACATTGAAACCCTATTTTCAAATAATCACTAGTAGACGCGAGTTAATTCCTTGAAATTCCACTGGAGAGGACTTCTCTTCTGACAGATACGCCTATTTTGTCTGCGACTTACAGACTTCTTCAGTGTCAAGTGCTCGACTTATGATTTTCTTTTTGTAGCATTTTTAACCGGTCCGAAACGCCCTACCTTAACCACCTACCCTAACCTATCCTTGTTCCTTCCCATGGAGTTCATGTGGTCTGAATATACTAGTTCGCCATTACCTCTCCTTCACCATCGGCTTTGGACTGACTTGCGCTCTTATTGCCCCACCAATTGCTGCAAAATGAAAATGAAAATGATAAAACTACCACAAGTGTTGATAGTTTTATGATTTTCCTCTTTAAGAACCCTTCCAGTCCGTTACAAATATGCTTCAAAGATTCCATTTTTCGATTCGTTCTGCCGAATGGGATTTTGTTTTGTTTATGGTTGAGTGGAAGCTACTATATTTCTCTTCCAAAGTGGATACGTATGTAAATTAATTGTTAAATTGACCATGAAAGCACCTATTTTTTGCCTGCAATTGATGAATTTTTCATACGACATTTAGTTTATTGGTGTTTTATAACATAAAAGTTCGAAAATTTTAATGCGCCTCTGAATTATTGCTGTCCATGTGTAGTCAATGTTCACTAAAGGAGTGTATCGAATATAAGCTATTCACATACATTTGCGTTGTACGCATGTATTTGTGATGGTTTTTTATGCTCTGAACACTGCATGCTGTGCGTTTAACTGTCAGATTTCTTTTGTTTACTTGTTCGTGCGGTTCAAATTCTGCGTTTTCAAAATGTCGCGTATTGAAAAGGAAGTGAAAATTAAGGTTCTGGACACATGGCTAAGTGGGAAGGGTATTACTATGCGAAAATTAGCAAAGCGGTTTGGAATTCACCATGTGAGTGTTAAAACCATCATTGATAAGTTTGGGGAGCACTATTCTTTGGATGAGCTACCAGGAAGAGGCAGAAAACCCGGTTCTTCCAACCCGAAACTGGAGCAGAAAGTGGTATCTCTAATCATAAAGAACAAATCAATGTCAATACGTGATTTGGCCAAAAAAGCAGGAACGAGTGTCGGTATGATCCAGCGTTTCAAGAGGTGAAACCACCTGAAGACCTACAAGAAGTAGAAAATCTCGAAACAAAGTGCAGAACAGAAGAAGCGAGCAGCAAAAAGGGCCCGGAAATTGTATTCGCGTCTTTTGCAGCGTCCGGATGCATGCGTTTTGATGGACGATGAGACCTATGTAAAGGAAGACTCAAAAACCCTTACAGGTCCACAATACTTTACTGCCGTCGTTGGGGAGGATGTGAGCGATGCGGACAGGTCGATTCAAGTGGATAAATTCGATCGAAAGGTACTGGTATGGCAAGCAATATGTTCCTGTGGTTTGAAGTCAACCATTTTTTACACTACCGGAACTATAAATGCGGAAATCTATCGATCTGAGTGTCTGCAGAAGAGATTGTTGCCTTTATATAAGAAGCATAGTACACCTGCACTGTTTTGGCCGGATTTAGCGTCGGCTCACTATGCCAAAACCACTCTCAATTTGCTTGCGGAAAAGGGTATAGATTTCGTTGAGAAGAATATCAATCCACCAAATTGCCCTCAGCTTCGACCCATCGAACGTTACTGGGCAATCGCGAAGAGGATCTTCAAGAAGACTGGTAAGGCAGCTGGGAACATGCAGGAGTTCAAAAAAAAATTGGGCTCATGCGACCAAAAAATGCGATGCAACACTTGTCCGGAACTTGATGAAGAGCATTCGAAAGTTCGAAAATTCGTGAAGGAATAACTTAAATTTCATCCGGTCTTCATTATGTTCAAGTTTAACCTCGTACAATAAATGATCAATTTTTTGTATGAATAAAATATCGGTTTTCAACATAATTTGAAAGAAAGTTTGTGGATAGCTTATTTTCGATACACTCCTTATGACGTGAACTTGTTACCAGGAGTTGCAAACTATCTTCTATGCATTTATGCGGATGTTGGCGATTGATAGCTATTTGGCAATTATAAGTACAGGGTGTCCGAATATTATCCGTACAACAAAACGGTATTAAAACTTTCTTTTATTGTTGGATTAAAAAATGAATTGTTTGTTACAGAAATATATTTGCACATTACAAGTTTTATTAGTTCATTTCAAAAAATTTTGAAGCAGCAGGAAGCAACTGCCCATCATTTTGGTGGTTGTGTTGCTGCTCGATTGTGAAAACATTTTTATCGGTGAATAGCACTGACCGATGGTGGCCCAAAGATAGGATTTGCTTTCATGGTGCCATGCAAGTAGTTATTCTTGTACAGTTTATATGACTGAAGCTTCTAATCGGTGATTTGGAAGATTTTGAAATTTTCGGTGATTTCGCCTACTGTCGGATGGAAATCGAAGAATTTAGCTTGATTCGTCGCCAGATAATCTCACGCATTTGTGAAGTCCGAACAGTGCACTATTTTTCTCTCTCAACGCGGTCATCTAGCGTTCCAAGCTGTTCGTATCGTTTTATTGCGTCACTCACTGTAGATTTTGCCATATTCAGGGTACTTTGCAATCACTGAAACAGTTTTTTTTTCTTTTCGAAAAAGTTCAATTACACCTGCGTGCAACTCATTCGGCTTCATTTTGAATTAATTAGAAATCACAACTGTACCAAACTTACTGCGTATATAAACAATGAGTCAAGATGTTAAACCATGTAGGTATGCTTAGTTTAATCCGTTTGGTTGTGTTGAGGCATGCTGACAAAGTCTGTTCGGATAATTTGCACACACCCTGTAGGACGAGTTTGAACTTGTGACGTAGGAACGAAGCAGTTGTTAAGAGTGATTTCAGAAGTTACCTCTTGATGTCTGGAACCGGAGTCAGTGTCTCGCTTCCAGCAGGCGTGTTCAACGTTGTTTGTGCTGGTCTCTAAAAAAACTGCTTTTCTGCACCATCATCTTCAAAATCACGAAAGCGTATTCCACATGACCACGTTTCAGTAGACAAGGCAGCTGGTTTCAAGTCATCCCAATTTCGTACGACACAAAGGATAGGAATTCGGTAAGCCATATATTGCAAGAAAGTCATACATATGTTTATTTTCAAGGCGTTTCAGCGGGTCAAAATCATAAGTTTTTAAATTTTTTGTTAGGGAAAACCTGGAAAACTTAAATTTCATGTAGAAGGAGATGTTTGCTCCTCACCATTAGGCACCATAGGTGGCCGATTATGTTTGCTAGAATGAAAAATGTGGAGAGAAAGTGTTGAAAGTTCCGTCAGTGTACGATAGGTTGAAAATTGAATAGAAGTATTGAAAATTGAGCGAAGGGCATGTATTTAGTGGTACTCGAAATAAGGACGTTACCCTAGTAGCACACTTGTTGCCATTCGGTTGAGACAACATAAATATGACTTTCTAAGTCATAATCAAGTTACTACAACTAATTATGATTGTAGTGTGCTAGTTGGGTACCTTTGCCAGGCACCCCACTGTGGGGTAGGTCGAGGAACGGACGAATCCGCCACCTTAACAGGCAAAAGTAACGTGTTGGTACGCGCTCATATACAACTGATGGCTTTGTGATAGTTCCTAGCGGTAGATTTGAAGCGCACATGGTAGAGGAACTCTCTCCTTTTTGGGTTTGTTTTGAATCGCAACTTCTGAGATCACCCAAGTTTTTGTCCTCGTCATCTCTAACGTAGAGACCTCGGAGAGAAATACCGTGAAGCGTTGTGATATTAGTCCCCACCAGTATGATTAATGGTTACCACCATTTATGGGTTTTATACACTCTAATTGTTACACACGCACGGAGAATACAAAACATAATAAATAGAGTATGTTAAATTTCATGTCCTTGGGTATGAAAGTGACTCCGTTGGCTTCGTACCAGGACAACATTTGAACAGTTGCACGCCACGGCCAGAAGATTGTAGGGTCCTCTTGTTGCTTCAATAGATGAAGCAGGCGCTTCTGTTCACGAACACCGTTTGCCACATAAGCAGATCGTTTGCCATGTGTTTCTGGGAAAGTTTTGAAAGTTTCAGCTTCATTACTTCCTCCGGAGCACCAAACTTGTGCTGGGCGGTGAAGAACAGTACCCCCGGAAGGTGCCGGAAGTCCACCTTGACGTAAGTCTCATCATCCATGATGAGACAATGAGGCTTCGTGTACAATGGGTGTACAGTTTTCGGGCCCGTGACATTCCCTTCGTATATTGCCGTTCATCACGGTTTGGATTCTTTTGCACTTTGTACGTTTGCAGTCCCTCTTAGTCCATGGCTCTCTGAACCAGAGACTTGGACAAAGTCAACTTTTTGGCTAAATCCCTGACCGAGGCATTGGGATTCTACGTCATCGCTTTCACGAAACGTTTGTGATCCTGATATTATTCCTCCGGTTAGATGCTCAAAATTTTGTAGTAAATTTTAATCATACGACCCACTGTTGACTGCACGATACCGAGTTGTTTTCCAATGTCCCGATGACAGAGTTGAGGATTTTCCAAGTTCTTGAGCGAAATCAATTTGCAAACGTTGCTCTTCGGTTGACGCCATTTTTTTAATTTACAAAAAAACTGACAGCGATGAAAATATTGGCTGTTCCAGAGAGTATAAGCAAACCTTATTTTAACGGTCACTTTAAATATAATGAAATATTTCAACATGTTTTGGCTACGTCCATTTGTTTGCATATTTCTGAATGTCATAGCATCAAAAAAGTGTTCAGTTTTGTGTTACCTATCAAAATGCGAGGTCTTACTCCGGAACAACGAAAAAGTATCGTGCACAAATGGTGCACTGTGAGCGGACTCTCCTTGAGAAAATTGGCCAAGGAAGAGGGTGTAAGCGTTTAAGCGGTACGATCTGCAATTCGAAAATATAGAGAACAGTGTACGTTTGAAGATGCGCCGAAGAGTGGTCGGAAATCCAGTCCTGTTAGTCCGGATTTCGATAAAAATATCAGGGATGCCTACAAGCGAAAACCAGCGACTTCCGTTCGGGATGTTGCGAAAAAACTAGGAACCTCGTCGAGTAACGTCATGCGTGCCAAAGAAATAATTTGGCTAAAAACATACCGGAAGCAGAAAAAACCCATGAGGAACCCAAAACAGGCCGTGTCCGTGAAACCACGGGCCCGCAAACTCTACGATTCGTTATTGTGTAAATAGAAATATTCTGGGTGTACAATAATGGACGATGAAACGTATGTGAAACTAGATTACAAAATGCTTCCCGGACCACAATTCTATACTGTAAGCGAGGACAAAAACATCCCCGAACCGGAGAAGGCAATTTTTACCGAAAAATTCGGTAAGAAGTTTATGGTTGGGCAGGCAATATGCGGTTGTGGTAAAACATCTAGTAAATACATCACAACGGAGACGATGAACACTCAGAAATAGGTTAAGGAATGTCTCCAGAAGCGATTATTGCCGATGATCAGGCAGCACGAAGGTCAAGTAGTGTTTTGGCCTGATTTGGCGTCATGTCATTACGCAAAGGACACTTTAGAATGGTACAAAAGTGAAAATGTATGTTTCGTGCCGAAAGACATGAATCCGCCGAACTGCCCGGAGGCACGGCCAATCGAGACTTTTTGGGCTTTAACCAAAGCAAAGCTTCGAAAATTCATAAAACCAGCGGACGACATCCAAAAATTTAAAAAAGATTGGCCAAAAGTGGTCAAAAAGGTGGGAAGTACCACTGTGCAGAAGCTAATGGGTCATGTTCGAGGAAAAGTTAAGAGTCTTAGCTTTGATTAAATATTTTGATTGACATAGCAAATATGATTTGCGAAATAAAATTATTAAAACTAAAAAAACATGACTTTTTGTTATTTTGAAAGTGTGCTTATGCTTTCTGGAACAGTCTATACACCAAAAAAAGAAGTCTGAACTACTTCTACCCATATTTTAAAGAGAAAATACTCGATGGGTACTTTTCTACAGCGTTTTTTTTTCCGTCATGCAGTTTGATGTGTGACATCCTTTAGTCCCAAAAGGATGATCTTGTTTTTTGTTGCAATCAACTGAATGTTTATGAAAGTGAAATAAACTCCAATTTTTTATCTGAAGATGCCCTTCAGAGGACAACCAAAGATTTTGCAATCAAAGTTCAGTTTATAAAAGTAGAATGAATACCGAATGGATGATTTGGTACTCCAGTTGGAAGATTCGGTTCTTTGAAGGATTTCCAAAAGGAAGATTTTTTTGCAATAAACATTCAGCTTATGAAAGATGGTAGGAGCTCCAATGCTGCGCTAAGACGAGTGTGGCCGGGAAGAGTGCAATAACGACGAATGCCGGAACGAATGTGGCCCAGCACATTGCTTCGAATTATCAGCGGAAAATAGAAGGTCCATTCCATTTTATATGTTATATCGGAAAGTTTTCATCCAAGGATAGAATTGCGGCTTCTTTAAGAACTGCTTTAGCAAACTGATCCACGCTCAAATCTTGCTCATCCTCTGCCGTTACATAGTCGTCAAATGATAATGTCTCTTCCATTGATGAGGAATAGTCTGTACTATTTGCAGACACATTTGCATCCATACGGGATAATGAAAATATCTTTATACTATT
>JASCZW010018225.1:0-15760 GCA_034211315.2 Aedes japonicus
AATAGAGGCATCATTCTGCACGCACACTGCTTCTACAAAATGAGGCCTATTCAGCAAAAGAGAAAAGCATCAAATTGAAGTCGACCACATTTTTATCGTAACACCCTGTATTCGAGAGCTCTTTCATCATGGTTTCCGTTTCACTCCCGACCAATTTGCCCGTCCCATGTAATACGGGAAATGGATGCCTAAATGGAATTAAATGAAATTATGTCGACACACTACATGGTAGAACTAATAGACAGATCGATCGGTGTTTGTGTGTGTGTGTTGCGTCTGATTGGATCGAACATAATGATGATTGTATGCATTTGGCACGAACCGTTGTGGAAGAGTATTGATGTGAAATCAACGGAGGGATGGAACCTTTCATGGATCGAAATTGAAGTGATGGCATTGTTGAGCTGACGAACTCGAAAAAAAGGTCACAAAGTCATCTTGATTATATTTAATTTAAGACCCTTGCAGTCTAAGACTCCCTCGTCAAGCACGTCAATCCCCTGCCCCTTGGGGGAACGACGAAAAACCATTATCCTGGACCGTATTCATAATGTCGAAAGTGATTATGAAACAAGACACTTTCCTAAGTTAACAACCCCCACCCCTCCGAATTTGCCAGTTTTACGATCCAATTTTATGGATCCCATACGAGATGGCCGAACCGCAATCGAGTTCACATTACGATGCCCCATTTTATGACTTTCGCTCGATTTTTTAAAATGACGAATCCCCTTCAGACGTGGGATGTGCAGTCCGTTGGTCGACCGAGATAAGGACACCGCAGTATTGCAGCTCTCATCCTGCCTTTCCATGGGGTTCGCCAGAGCGGTGGGGACAAGTCGTAAAGGAACCCCCCCACCCATCCTAGCACACGCATAAACGGAACAAGGAATGGAAATGGTTTTATTGAGGCGAGAATAGGTGCTTCTACTTTAGGGTAAATACTGGAAAGATTTAGGTAAAGGTTGAAGGAGAGAATCCAACCCTCGGAAAACGAGAAAAAAGAAGAAGAAGAAGCAGAGCAACGGTAATAAAGTGTCGTTTTATGTTTGTTCAGCGCGGCGAGGCCGCTGACATTGGTTCCGCTGTTCATTTGATGTGGTTTTAATGGGTTGTGTTTTCGCTCGGAGTGTTTGCTCGGTATCCTGTGGGGATTGAGCGTATTTCAGTTGGGTGGAGCGAGATAAGAATGCGTGGAGTGGTTTTATGTCCGAAATCAGTGGTGAGCATTGTTTGTTTTTTTTTGTTTTGTACATTTTTCATTCAAGTTCAGTAATAGATTTGCTGAGGGGATGGTGGAGAAGAGTTTTACATACGATTAGGTAACGCCTAAAAGGTGGTACGAAACCAGAGAGGTCCGATGGCTATTGCACAAAAGTTGGCAACGAAAACGAAGTAGTTGTTGATAAATATTAGATTGATAACTGGAATGGTCTCACAAATGAATGACTCTCCAGACATTCAGAAATGGGCAGCTGGATCACTTTCTAGCCTCCCGGATTTCTTTCATAGTGCCATTGGCGGCCAATTGATTAACTAGCTATGATACAAAATGAGCAGATGAGCTTGGAAATCAATAGAAGCGTATTGTTCAGCTCCATTTTCTCCATCAATCTTTATTATGGCCTCAAAAATCTGGTCTGGAATTGAAACCAGCCCAAATGGGATGAGAGACAACCACGATTACCGCTACACCACCGGCGTCGACGTAATAAAATAGTAGTAAACAGCAATTGTAAAAATTGAAGCAATTTTCCCTAAAATAAAAAAACATAATCACACTTAGTGAGTGGTCCCAACATCATCCCTATTCTTGGTTTAAATGGGGCCAGATCGGTTATCGAGCATTAATTTCAATGTATCTTGTTTTCTTAATCAAAAAACAACCATCACACATTGTGATTGGGGCGATCACAAGTCATGCATTATTCAAATTTACCTTGTTTCGCAGTGAAAAAAATCACCATCACACTTTGTGAGTGGCCCAAAAGGCTTCCTAATTGATGGTTTTAATCGGTACTTATTTAAACATCTCAGCTATGCATCTCCGTTAAGTTTTAAAAATGTAAAATAGTATAAAATATGGATAAACGTGAAACTGTCCTTCAGAGTCCAACGAAGGCACGGTGTTCAGCGCTTTTATATCTCTCTGCTGGTGTCATTGTCGGCAGTTACCAATGAACCAAGATACGCGAATTCGCCTATTCCTCGAAATCATTGACACCTATCTGTGAACTTCTTCTGCGACGCGTACTTCGATTTGTGATGGGTGAGTAAGCTGTATGCCATTAGACCGAATGGGTCACTTACCCGAATCGGTCACTAAGCTGACTGAGTGACTGATAATTAAGTTTTGTGTTTCTTTTTGTTTCAATCAGTTTCGGTTGAAATTTCAAGATGAAAAAAATAAAACTCACTGAGGCATGTCAGCGGGTTTAAAAAAATGACATTTAAGAGAACTATTTATGATTAAATGAATGAAAACCCTCTGCTGAATATTCATTGATTTTATGTCCCAAGAATTATGAAAAAACGAAAGCCCCAACAGGGGAAAAATCTTCAAAAAGTCAAGTTAGTAATTATTTCATTTGACAACCGAAAGAACTGCTCATGTTTCAAATAAGGAAAAAAACTCCCAGAGAAATTGCATTATTTCATGTCCCAAATATATCAAATTAAATTCCCATCCTGCGAGTTTTTAAATTGTGAAGAATTACTCATGATCGAAAGAGGGATAAAAACAAAATATTTCAACTATTAGCAGATTACGAGGTTTTAAATTGGAAATTATAGTTGGATCGCCCCCGGTGGAGTGGTAAGCATCCGAACCTCTCACGCCCAAGTCACGAGTTCAAAATATCCTATCTATCCTATCTATCCTATCTATCTATCTATCTATCTATCTATCTATCTATCTATATAAAAATGGATTTTGTCTGCCTGTCTGAACCTTATGGACTCGAAAACTACTGAACCGATCGGCGTGAAATTTTATATGGAGGGGTTTTTGGGACCGGGAAAGGTTCTTATGATAGTAAGAGACCCCTCCCATCCCAGGAAGGAAGGGGCTCCCATACAAATGAAACACAAATTTCTGCATAGCTCGAGAGAACTAACCAAGCAATGGAAACCAAATGTAACATGTGCGAGTTTCATGAAGCAAAACATGTTTCTTAGGTGGTTTTAGTCCCCTTTCCTTTCTAGAAGGGAAGACTTTCAAAAAAATGAAACAGAAGTTTCTGCATAACTCAAGAACAAATCAAGCAATTGGAACTAAATTTAGCATAAGGGATTTTCAGGAGGCAATAAATGTTTTTACGGTAGTTCAAGACCCCTCTTCTCACTTGAAGAGAGAGCTCTCATACAAATGAAACACATATTTCTGCTTAACTCAAGAACGATTCAAGCAAATAGAACCAAATTTGGCATATGGAGTTTTCTGGAAGCAAGAAATGTTTCTATGTTGGTTTGAGACCCCCTCCCTCCCTGGAAGGGCAGGCTCTTATACAAATGCAACAGAAGTTTCTGCATAACTCAAGTACTAATCAAGCAATTGGAACTAAATTTGGCATACAAGGATTTCAGGAGGCAAAAAATGTTTCTACGGTAGTTTGAGACCCCTCCCTTCTCTAGAAGATGGGGCGCTCATACAAATGAAACAAATTTTTTCACAATAATTCCAGAACTTATTAAGCAAATGAAACAAAATTTCGCATGTGGGAGTTTTTAGAGGCAAGAAATGTTTCTATGGTAGCTTAAAACCCCTCTCCTCTCTAGAAAACGACGCTCTCATACAGAAGAAACAGACGTTTCTGCATAACTCCGGAACTAATCAAGCAAATGAAATCAATTTTGGAATGTGGAGGTTTTTGAAGGAAAAAAATGTTTCTTTGGTGAGTAGTCACCCCTGTGCCTTCAGGAAAAGGGGTCTCCCATACAAATAAAACCAAATTTAATGCATAACTCAAGAACTAATCAAGCAATTGGAACCAAATTCAGCATAGTGGGCTTTGAAGAGGCAAAAAATGTTTCTACGGTGGTTAGAAACCCCTTCTCTCTCTTGAAGAGAAGGCTCTCATAAAAATGAAACACATATTTCTGCATAACGCGAGAACTAATCAAGCCAAGGAAACCAAATTTAGCATGTGAGAGTATTTGGAAGCAATAAATGTTTCTATGCTGATTCAAGACCCGTCCCCTTTCTAGAAAGGATGGGTTCTCATACAAATGAAACAGATTCTTTTTGCATAACTCGAGAACTAATCAAGCCAATGGAACCAAATTTGGCATGGATATGTTTTTGTAGGCGAGAAATATTTCTACGGTTGTTTGAGACCCCTCCTCCCTCTGGAAGGAGAGGCTCTTGTATAAATGAAAGACAAATTTCAACCAAATATGAGAATTATCCCTGCTATACCAAATTATGTGCCCAGGAGTTTTTGGGACCGGGGAAGGTTCTTATGATGGTTCGAGACTCCTCCCTCGTCTTTCATTCAAAATAAACACAAATTTCTGTATAAATAGAGTAAATGGAACCAAATTTAGCATGTGGGGGTTTTAGAAGTTGATTTTTTTTCTCTAGTGGTTTGAGACCTCTTCCTAATCTGGAAGAGATGGATCTCATATAAATGAAACAGAAATTTCTGCATAACTCAAGGACTAATCAAGTAAATTGAATTAAATTTGGCATTAGGAGGTTTTTGAAGGTAAAATATTTAACATTTGTATACAGAAGCTTTTGGGGTCGGAGAAGGTTCTTATGATGGATCGTGACTCCTTTCCCGTCTGGAAAAGGGGGCTTTCATACAAATGAAACAGATATTTCTGCATAACTCGAGAACTAATCAAGCAAATGGAATCAAATTTGGCATCTAGGGGTTTTTGTAGGCAGGATTTTTTTCAATGGTGGTTTGAGCCCTCTTCCTTATCTGGAAGAAACAGAAATTCCTGCATTACTCAACAACTAAACAAGCAAATGGAACCAAATTTGACATGTGGAGATTTTTGAAGGTAACATATTATTCTACGGTGGTTCGAGACGCCTCTCCTTTTTGGGAATTATCCCTCCAGTTATGAACATTCGTATGCAGGAGCTTTTGGGGCCGGGGTTGTTATGATAATTCGAGACTCCTTCTCCGTCTGGAAGGGGGGGGGGGGGGCTCCCGAACAAATGAAACACAAATTTCTGCATAACTCGAGAACTAATCAAGCAAATGTAACCGAATTTGGCATCTAGGGGCTATTGGAGGCAGGATTTTTTTATACGGTGGTTCAAGACCCCTCCCCTCTCTGGAGGGGGGAGGCCTCTCATAGAAATGAAATAGAAATTTCAACCAAACATGAGAATTATCCAGGCAACTGAAACACAAAATGTGAATTTTTTGGGTAGGCAGCATGTTCTGATAGAAGTTTGAACACTTTCTCAGTCAAGAATGGGGGATGCTTCAGTTACTCTTAGTGCTTTATTATGCACAAGAAGTTAATCTCAGGTTATGCAAGAAAAAAATACGTTCAAACTGACAGGATATGGCGTAGTTTGTAGATAAATGTTTGGTCTATGAAATGCTTCTACACAGAAAGAAAAACCATTATAGAAACCAACGAGCCGAGGGTTACATTAAAAACACACATTTTGCTAAAAATTACACACATTAGAAAACGAAAATATTTTAACAAAATTCAGTCCTAAAAACAAACATAAAAGCGACAGTTCTCTTGATAAATTTACATTAATTTAGTTGCAAGCGTAGCAAAGCTCGCTCCACGTTCAGCTAGTTTCCAATAAAAGTTCATTGGATTCATGTCAAACATAAAAAAGAAATTTTAAGAAATACTAAATTTAATCTTCCACAACGCAGATTGACAGATTAAGGTTGTGAAATCAGAAAGATCTCTGCTCGATGCTGCAGGTTTGAAAAAAAGAAAAAGAAAGCGCATTTATTTCGCATAAATTCAATCTTTAGATCAAAAGATGTTGACAGATTTAAGAAATGAATTCTGAAAGAACTGTTCATGGTTTAAAGAAGGAATAAAAAAAAAAGTTAATTAGCAAAGATTTCATTAAATATTAAGGTCAACATTGATCTTTAAAAAATTTGGCCAAATGACACATTCGGCCTTCTAATGGCTCTTGGCCTCCTGACCCATGCTTTCTGGGGACCTTAAACTGATCTGTTCTATTGATCTATTCGAACAACAGTTTAAAAATGTTTAAGCCATTTCCGGTCGCTCTGCTAGGGTCTAAATTTAGTCGGATTTTGCTCAATTTGGCGTAAAAAGTGGAATCACTCAAGTTTGAGTATATCTTGTTGGGATTGATAAATTGAAAAATCAAAAATATTCACATGAATCAGATAGATGTTACTCGAATTGGTGACTTGTCGAAACCAGATTTGACTTTTGATGAAATTGAGTTGAAAACGACTCACTTTTGACTTACGTAGAGAGGTCGTGTTGCTCATGCTACTTTCAAAGATATAGCATTTTTCAAACCAGGTAGCGTTGGATTTTAGACGCCAGTACTCAAATTATTTTCGTCCTTCGACATCGAACTAGCAATTCAATTTTGAAAATGAAACAGCTGTCATTGGACGTACAAAACATCGTAGCTACTGTAGAAACATTCCAGAACAGACCACTAGGAGCGCGGCTGACAAATGAGCTGTTCGTTCAAGTTTTAAAGTATTCATCTCTAGCTGAATATTATTTAAGAAAATAATCGTGATTTAACCTTCTTTCTGCTAGCTGATATTTGAGTTTTACAAATATCAAAGTGACGTCAAATCAGATGGGTCTCACGTGTGGAGTGAACTTTGCATTGTCAATGAAATCTCGATAATGTTGCATGAATAATTTTATGAAACCACCGTATCCAATTCCAATTTGATGTTTACACAAAAAACTCACAATTGAGATCCAAACTTGTTTAAAATTGGCACAGTTCAAATGTCGCAAAAAGAACGCCCTAACAATTTTTCTTTTCTCAAAAGTACTTAAACTTCAATGACTCTTTGTTTTGCGCCCAAATCACACAATCTACTATCGAAAAACTTCCCATCAAGATTCCAAGGAAAACTTTCCCCGCAAGAAACTCGTCACGTCTTAAGTCAATTTAAATCCAGTCATACTCTTTAAAGCCACCAACCGCCCCCCCCCCCCTCCCTCGTCTTAATTCAAGGCCTTTCCAATCCTGCCATATCTCCATATCTTCTGCGCCACACAGACCCCATAAAAGTTAGTTTTCCAGAACACTTCCCTCCGTCAAGGTGGCAGCGATGCAGGAAAAAATTACACCTCCCGATCCGAGCAATACGGTTCGCTCCTCGCTCCTCGTGTGGCCTTGTGGTGTGACCCGTCTTCCATGACCGTCGTTACGACGCGATAGCGTGACTCTTCGAAAAAGGCTAGCAAACTTGTGCCCTGGAGGAAGAAGAAGAATGAGAAGAGAGCAAAAAAAACTACCTCAAACCTGATAATTTACATTCTACGCCAGCCAGGACATGCAATTCCTGAGCTGCCGCACGAAACCGACCGTCCTCCGAATGGGCATGGGACTAACTCACCTACCAGCTTGTGCAACGCATTATAATAGTAATTTGGAACCACCGCGCCACTGCCGCCGTCGCAACTATGGGATAATCACTATCATCGTGAGTAACGAGGGGAGGAAAAAAGAAGAAAACCTGGCCAGGACAAACAACTACGCCCTCTACCGGGCACACACACATTCACCATCGCATACTTTAGATAAGGATCATCGAAGCAAACACCTTACGGAAGGCGCGGAGGAGGCGACTCAATTGCACCCAAAGCTTGCCGCTCGAGACGTGTTTTATGATTAAAAAAGTTTTGCGCCCTCAGCCGGCAGCCGCCTCGAGGATATTCGTGACAAAAAATAACAACAAAATAATATTATTTCCCGGGCCGCTGGGGCCCACTGGAACTGCTACTGCTGCTCCTGGTACTACTTGTGTTGGTGGTGTAAATTAAAGGCCACTGAATGCGAACGAGCCACGAAGATTTCCCACGGTATCCTCATCAGCATTCGTGGGCACGTTCCTGTTCTTCTTATTATTATTTTTCTGGTCCCGTTTGAAGTCAGAGCAAGTCAAGGCAAAGGCAGATGTAATTGTTTCATCGGACGGGACGCAGCGCGGTCTTATCTCGACGGCCGAATAAATATGTTGTGCGTACAATGTGAATTAGCCTCCGGGCGGCATCGGAACAATTGGGCCGCTGCTGTCGAGAGCGGTAGGAGGAGTTGGGGGATATTTTGAATCTTGTGGTCCCCCACTGTTCAGTAGTTCGGTTTGCAAAGTAAGTTGTTCCAATTAATTAGGGCAAATCTGTGCCGTAGCCGTCATCGTTGTTGGTGATTAGGAAATGGTAATTAATTGTGGTTAACCGATGGGAGAATGTGACGCGTGCTTGAACATAATGAAGAGCTCGTTCAAATCCACCCGCGTCTGTGGTGCCCAACGAAGATAACTTTGTTTGCCTTAAGTTTTGGGGTGGGCTTTAAGAACTTTCGCTGGGAGAATTAATGCTGTCGGATAAACTATCGACTTGTGGGCGCTTTTGCGAGGCGAAGTTTGCGTAAGAACTTAATGAAGGTCACAGACAGTGAGTTTCTGCTGGTAATTTCTGACGTACACTGAGCGAGACAAATCGAGAGGAATTCATTCGCATAGAAATTTGCCACAAGATACGATTAGTTCATAGGACGTCGTATGAAAATTTTCCTCACAGAAAAAAAAGTTGCACCGGGACTCGAACCATGAACCTCGGGATCCAGAGGCGATAAACACGTTTGATAAGTGTTCTCGATTGAGAATGTATATGACGCATGTTTTTCTCGACTAATGCAATAGTAATCATTTCATACGATTTCGTATGGAATGAGTCTTTTACCCTTGATTCGAGGTTCATAGTTCCGATCGTATGAAAATCGTACGGATAATTTCCGGAGTGTAGGACTACGCCTTTGTTTTATATACAGGGGTATAATTTGAAAAAATAAACGCCTTACGACTGTCACGAAATTTGGTCAGGTTTTGAGCGTTAATATCTCAGTCACTTCTCAAAACAAAATCAAAATGTTTACACCAATCCATCGGAAATATTTCTACGCAACAACTTCAATAGAGAACAATGTTGATTTCAGGTCACATATTATAGAAAAATTCATAAATGTTCAGTCTTAAAAAGAACATTAACCCTGTAAGGCCTAAGAGATCATATACGACCCCAAAAGAAAAATGGCTGTATAAAATCACAGCCTGAATACAAGTGTACACTGTATTCAGCAAATTCGTTCTACATTAATTTTTCTATGTGAAAAATATATTTAAAAAAAAACAAATGAGCCTAAATAGACGACCTAAAACTTCCTGCATATGAAGAAGATCATAAAGCGTATCAAGCGTTGTTTTAGAATGTGGTACATATGCATACTTATTACTAAATTTTTGGTGTTAAACGATAAATATGTTTAAACCTTTCTGGGATGTTCTAGGTTATCCAAAATGCTCTTGAGTTCAGAGCTTCAGATCTACAGTTTGGAACAGTAGCTTTTAGGACTATTTAAGATTATGATATGTATTCAAACATATTGAATGAATCTTCTGGAAATACACTCGCCATTATTTGATAATTTTGTGATGTTCTAGGTCATCGAAACTGTCCTTGAGTTCAGAACTTAAGTTCTACAGTAGTAACTATAGCTTTTTGGGACATACAATGTAACGCCCTGTACTCAACCATATTCATTGACTATTCTAGAACGTAAACAAACATTATGAAATAAACTAGGATGATTGGGGTCATCCAAACTGTCATTGAGTTCAAAGCATAAGATCTACAGTTGTAACAGTAGGTTTTTGGAGTAAGCAAAGGAACAATATGTGTTTAAAAATATCCATTGAATAGTGTAAAAGTCAACAGACATCTTGGGATATTCAAGGTCATCCAAACTGTCTTCAAGCTCAAAACATAAGATCAACAGTTATAACAGTAGCTTTTTGGGCTATATAAGATGACTATATGTATTCAAACATATTCAATGAATCGTTTGGAAGGTCTTTTTTTTTGTTTGTTTGTTGTTGACGCTGTGTGGGATTCACCTGTGTGCCTACTCACTAAAAAACATTCTCCTAGTACACCATCACCTGAGCTTCCCCTTCGGGACTACCATGCAGTATTACTTCGGAAGGGAGTTGTTGTGTGCAATGGCACCTCGTCCCATTTGTTTTTTTTTAGTTTAACTGAGCGCTTGGGCTCCCATCATGCTGTTTGTAATTTGTTAGCTTCATTTTCGCCAATCAGCGATCGACATGGTCATTTTCGGCTCCTGTTAGTACTCCGTGTCAAGACATGCTTTACGCTCAAGCCTTCCACTGCGCACGCCCGCTCGCGTGCGACGATTATTGTCCTCCCACATCAATGGACGAGCTGGTAGGATACCGAGATCGGTCCGGCGATTCCGGATACTGGATACTGGATACTGCCCTCCGGTTCGCTGGCGCCCCGACAATCCAAACCCAGGATTTGTCAGCGCTCTATTCGACTAATCTCCGGTGGTGGACCTAGCCTACACCGATTCTTCTGTTATTCCCGGGCCAGCCGGTAGGGTGCCGAAGTCAATCCAGCAGTGCCGGTAGAGTCAGGCGTCCGGTTCACTGGTCCCAGTCCGGTGCTGCTTCGCGGTCTACTCAACTAATCCCCGGCAGTAGATCTAGCCTACTCCGGCGGAGAGTTCCCCGGCGAAAAAAAATCTCTCAAAACCGATCTAGCCAGTAGCACTGAAACGTTGATCATAACGCCACTTCCTCTGCAGTTCGGACAGTATTCGCGTTACGACCCGGTCGACAGCGTTCCATTTCTCTTCTTCGTGGCACATTTCGCGTACATCAAACCTACATTTCCGACCAGTATAAATAATGGATCATGAAATGAATAATGGAACAGCTCCCCAATGTAGTAATGCCTTCCAAAAGTCTACTGATTTGTGATAATAAACTATTTCAGATTTTTCAACTGAGTTTGAGTTGAGTCATCCAAACTACCCTTGAGATCAGAACATAGGACCTACAGTTGCAACAAAAGCTTTGTGGGCTATACAAAGCTACGCTGTGTATTGAAACATATCCATTGAATATCTTGGAAAAGCAACAGACATTATGAGATAATTTTCTAGGTTATCCAAAGTATTCTGGAATTCAAAACTGAGAATCTACAGCTAAGACGTCTAAGATGCGTCTCCTAGTCAGGTAAAATCGAGTTTATACCCACCACCTTACCAGGGTTTGCAAATTTCTTCAGGTTGCATATAGCCACTGTTCAGAAATTCAAGTCTGCTCTCGTACAAAGCTTCACAAGCTGGCTGCTGCTGTAGAGCAGATGCTCCGAGGTTTCACGCTTCATGTAACAGAAACGACAGATATCATTCTGAATCTGGCCAATGTTTTTCAAATGATATCTATTCGGGCAATGTCCGGTTACTAGGCCAGTATAGGTACAATGAGCTCTTTTATTGAGCTCCAAAGGCTTTTTTCTGATTGTAACATTTGGAATTATAAACTTTTCCGACTAAACACACTTTAAGGTAACCAACCCGTTGGTCGTCATCCTTTATTCTTCCCAAGATTTCAGTTCCATTTCTTTGGCACAGTATATGGGTCTTGGTCAATAAACTGTTCATTTGACCCTTGTTAAGCAAGCTCGCCTGTCTTTTCATTATCTTCAATGCCACAGTGTCCCGGTACCCAGAATAAATATACGGAGTTCTCTAGGCGCACCTTTCGCAGTGAAAGAATGCATTCCCAGAGAAGTTTAGATGTACATTTATTCGCAAAAATCTCCGCCTAGAAGACAGTTGGGTAGTTTCCCATCGTTCTTGAGATTTCTACCCCAGGGCCGAAGATTCCAGCTCGAAATCTCAATTAATGGCGAAATCAGCACTGCGTTGCCGTTTTGAAGCAATGCTGGAAATATTCCGTCCGCTCCTGCAGCTTTGTAAGGCTGAAAAGATCTCAAAGCATTTTCTACCCTGGCTTTCTTAAATTTTATTAGATGAGAGATATTCCAATAAGCACTCTCCTTGACTGTTGATATCCGTACTACCCCACACGGTGATGTGCGCTGGAGGCCGCAGTTCTCTACTTTTCATCATAGAACAGCTCACAGTCCAGTGTTTTAATACCAAGTATTTTTCTTTCATTGGTCTTTAATTAATACCACGCCCAGTCCCTCTTTTCTTAACCTTCGACTCATAACAGCAGATGCTCCTTTTGCATTGTAGAAGTTCACCTACAGGAACTTAGTTGGTTTCATTACGTAAGGTGACTGCAATTGAAATTACTAATCTTTCTTCTCATTTTATAGTTATCTTGGGATGCTCTAGTTCACCAAAACTGCCCTTGAGTTCAGAAGCTAGAATCTACAGTCGAAACATTAGCAATATAACTTATGAAAGATGACAATATGCATTCAAACACATTCAATGAATCTTCTGTACGTTCAACAGTCATTATCAGATTATCTTGGGATGTTCAAGTTCAAAAAAATGACTTGACTTCAGAAGTTAAGATAAACAATAGTAAAGTAGGGCCCTCCCTTAGCTCAGTCGGTGCAGGCGCAGCTACAAAGCAACACCATGCTGGAAGCGGCTGGGTTCGATTCCCGTTCTGGTCTTGGAATTTTTCGTTAAGGAAAATATCTCGACTCCCTGGGCATAGGGTACTTGTCACGCAATCATACTAATGCAAAAATGGTACCTGGCATCGAAAGCTGTAAATTAATAACAGTGGAAATGCATTTAGAACACTAAGTTGAGAGCAAGCATTAAGCAAATTATGAAAGCAATAAGCTTGAAATGCTAAGTATGAAGAAGAAGAACCGCAGCCTCTTAGGCTATACAAAACTGCGATAACTATTCAAATATATTCAATGAATATTCGAAAACCTCACAGACATCATAATCTTGTTAGTTTAAGGTCAGCTAAACTTAAGGTCTACAATTGTAACAGTATCTTTATGGGCTATAAGAAGTTAAGTTAGTTTGTTTGGCATGAACATCCCAAGATTATCTCATAATGCCTTCCTGGGCATTCATTGAATGTGTTTGATTATATATCATAACATTGTAAAGCGGATAAAGCTACTATTACAACTGTAGATCTTAAGTTCTGAACTCCATAACAATTTGGACAAGCAAGCTTCTGGCAAAATTTCAGTTTCAATTTTCCCGAGATAATGTTTTGTTATGCAGTAGTAACAATAATTCCTAGGGACGACATTCAGGCCTTTGATGAAGTCTATGTTGACAACTAGTAGAACGTTAGTCAACCCCAAAAAGTATTGCACCAAGAGAATGCATAATATTTGTTATTCATACAGCGAATAATATTTCTAGACTACCCTCGATTGCAATGCTTCTAATAAACTCCTAAATTGCGTTTATTTTACAGCCGTTGGTAGATGGAATTTACCATAGCTTTCCGATTATCCAGGCTGTACAGCTCCATTTTACCATCTTCCTTCCCATTATATACGGCTTACGGCTTCCATGGTACTTTCTGATTTTTAGATTGACTTGAGCAGCATTCAAATCTTGAAACCCGGAATGAACACTAGTTGCCTCACGGTGATACCTAAGCAGCGTGCGAGGCTTGAATTCCATCAGGTTCTTGAATTTCAGAACCGCTCGCGGCGTTGATGGTTGCAAACTCGTATGCAGAGAGTGAGTAACATAAACATGAGAGGAAAAAGATTTTAGTGAGATTATTGCTGATATTCTCACAACGACTCCCCGCTTCTCTGACCAAAAAGTTTGAGTCACTCCAAACTAACCGTAGAGGAAGACAAAAAATTGCTTGTTTGAACCCTACATTACTGCCTATTCTACAGCTTGGGATTCAGTTGCTATCCAAAATTTAGATTGTTTCGAATACGTACCAATTTGAAACTTCGAAGAGAACCTTCCATCTGGCGAGTTTAGTTTTTACTTGTTTCTCCTTCCTATTTATCTAGAGTGTGTTAAGAAGGGTAGAGTCTCATCGCCTCGCATTACAACCACCTACGAACTTTAAATTTGAGCGGCCGGGTTAATTTACCGTGTTTGAACTCTTTGAACTTTGCAAACAAGAAGGTAACTGTAAAACAATAACCCTAGGATATTGTATATGACTCACCAAACACTGGTTCTGATTTAAATCACATTGAAAGGTTTATTCTTTTGCTTCAAATGGTGTTTCCTAAGCGGGCCCTTTGCGTCCTATTTCTAATATACCTACCTGTCATCGTCTGTCTTAATTAACACTTTTCTGTAACAGTCAGAAAATTACCCTAATGAAAATATTCACCTTTTTCGAAGATGTTGCAATTACATTGACTTATTATACCATTAGCAAACCAGGTATTTTGTTATTCATTCTTTAAAACAAATGGATGAACAACAGCGTAAGTTGCCACGAAAATGAAAAGTGTACTTTCAGCCGTTTCCCTTTGATTGAAAGTAAGAAGTCTAAGAGTGAATTGCGGCATCACCCACCAGTATCACACCTGATGTTAGTGCCTTTATATAATCGTTATACGAAGAGGCAGTGAAAAAATTAAGAGAATGTGTGATACTTTCAAATTCTTGGTCACACATGCGTGTTTATAGCATGAGATAAGCCCTCTCACCGTCGAAAAGGTGAAAAATTTGACCCACGAGAAGGAATACCGCTTGGAAATTTTTAGGCCTGAAAGGATTAATTCAAAGAACATTGCATTGTTCAATCTGAATGGCTTACATTTAGTTGCGTAGTCCTATGTCATCATTACGCGAACAACCCAATGCACTATGGTCCGAATGGACAAATTTCGCGACAAAAATCGATAAATCGAAAACCATTAACTTTAGACAGATGGTGTCTTCGGGAGATTTGATTTTTAAAATAAGATCTATCTTTTGATTTGGGTTTATTATGTTCATAATAAAAATTTCAACTTTTTATTCTTATGATTTAGAGGACTTTTTGCTTCAACAGAATTGTAGATACTTTAATTTAATGAAACTTTGCTGAAGAAATTTTAATTCTATCTCATCTACGTATCGTTTCATAACAGTTTTTCTAACTTTCCTTAGGGTGTTAACGTGAAACGAAAATCGGCTATACGTACTACGTGTGGCGATATTACCAACTAAGAAACTTTTGAATTGACCGTTTAATGGGTAATCGATGAAGAAACTGCAACTGTTTGTCTGTGTTAACATATTTTAATCTTCGTTTGACGTTAACACACTGCTGCCATCTGTTCAGCTTTATCATACATCACAGTGTGCTCAACAGATGGCGCAGGTGTGTAAGTGACCATGATTTGCAGTGAAAAATGTTCGATGTGTTATGTCTGTTTGTCTGTAATATGAATATTAATAAATTAACGGAGATAGATTAGTATAAAAATATAAACATTTTCATAAGAAACTCGAGTTGTTACGGTCTTTGGTGATAATTTTTGATGCTGCGATCGAAAATTACACAGAAAAAATGCAAAACTACCAAATTTAAAACAGATTTTTATCCCTAAAGGGGACAAAGGGAGACAAACAATTTTACATAGATCATATAGATGGAAGTTGGTACTTTCAGTTCACGTACTCTGTGTTTGCAAATATTTGCAAATGAAGGAATTAGATATCTTGCAAAACGTATATTTTTAACACTTCAACCCCTTCAACTTTTCTAATACAATAACTAGCAACTATCTTGTATCTAAA
>JASCZW010018226.1:0-15785 GCA_034211315.2 Aedes japonicus
GAATCAGGCACATAACTTCTTTACCATACTACCCCATGCAGGGTAGGCAAGGGGAGGATATCCCCTTGACTGGTAAAAGGTTGGCGCAACCGATCGGGCGTCTTATACTACCTATTGCTTTTTCTGGTTCTAGCGATTTGTCCCTCTCCCCAATATTGCCTAACACGGGTTGAGAAAATTATCTCCCACTGTTGGGTTTATTTTAGCATGAACCGCCTATTTCACACAGCGATGTTCAAATTCATAAAAACTGACTTGAATTCATAGAAAAGTCTACTAGGAGGGTTGAGGGCGGGCCTGAGATTTTAAAAAATGAGTCTACGTAGTTTATGGGCAGGCCCAAAGCGGAAAAAGCTTCTGTTATAACTGTAGATCTTAAGTTCTGAACTCCAGGAAAGTTTGGCCGACTTACCACATTTTAAAAAAAAGCATCCTCCGTATTACAACCATTTCTATGTTATTGAGCACCAATTTAATCAGAACACCAAACTGCTTGTAAAAAAAATAACGCTTGGGAAATTTAAGGCCTGAAGGGTTAATTCAAAGAATACTGCATTGTTCAATCTGAATGGCATACATTTAGTTGCACTGTTTAGTTTTTTTGCAAAAACTTTTGGTAAAGCACCTTAACACGACTCTTTGCAGTGAAGATAGCAGCAAGCTTTGCTCCCGAACGGTTTGGGTTTCGTGCGCTGTCACGTGTTTTGTTCAGTTTTCCGCGATTGTGATTTTCAAGTTTCAGTGTTTGTTGCTCCATTACACTTAAATTACTAATCGATAGGAGTGCGTCAAAAGTTATCATCGTGTACTTTAGAGAATATTGTGGCAAAATACTTATGAACACAATAATAACATCTGAGCTAAATGTACTAAATAATAATTTGGTAAAATCTTTTGATGGCGGAGAAGAGATTGGTGCCATGCAAGTGTCCAGTGGGAGAATCAAAATCAGGTTTCCGGACGTAAAGTGCCCTTGTCCTGTGCTACTACGTTGAACCGGATCTATTGGAGGTAAATCAAACTTCGTGGATGAACAGAGAACGAAAAAACAATGGAAGTCAAATGGTCGTCCAGAAGGAGTCATGGTTGCGCCAACCGGCTGGTTACAAATTTACCACTGGTTTAGCTAATCGACTGCAACCCAAGGCAACGGTTGGGCTCGGCCGCAAAACCTGGTGCTGACAAAAGTGTCGCTCCAGAGAACTTGGCGTCACTATCAGCTGCCCATTCAATGCTGTCTCAAGTCAGCTCTGCACAGTCTCCTGAAGACTGTACCCTTTCATACTTCCCCCCCCTACATATGAGATCTCCTTTACCTGCAGCTTGAAGTCTGTGATAGGAAAGTACTTTTTAAATTTTAGTAGCATTTAGTAAATTTACGCTGCGTACGAAATTATAAGACATCGCCTTATTTTTGCGTTATTTCTATAGTTTAATGTTAAAAATTAATTGTTTTCAATATTGGAATCGACGCGTAGAAATATTTCTTATTGATTGGATGCAAACATTTGATTTTTTTTGGAGAAACGACTGAGATATTAACGCTCAAAACCTGCTCGTTTTTCATGACGGCCGCATTAGTTCTTTTTTTCAAATTGTACCCCAGTATAGAAAACAAAAACGTTGTTCCACGTCAAATTTCTATCCAATGCGAATCGTTACCACAACAGAATAACTGTTCATAGCCCTGAGCCATCCAACCAAGCCGCGCTTACTATTAGTTCCGCCATACGTAGTCGTCCTGGGGCCCTTCGGTTGTGGTGATGGGATCTCCCGACAATCTATCTCAGGCAAGTTTGCACGTGCAAGTATCGTCCATCTGCCTTATTTTTTCTTACATTACAGCTGCACTGCGATACGTAGCCGCAGCTCTCTTCAACTTGGCTTACACAGTTTCGGATGTACCGACATCAGCTCCATGGATGAATTTGACACCAATTCTTCGCTTCCTGAATTCCATCTCGCTTCCTGTTTTGGCACTAACTCACTCATACATCTGGTCATCAAAGCACGCAGATAACAGAATGCACGTCACGAAGCATGATGCAAGCCCCTAAGCCACCCGCCACAGCCGGCAAAGCTGGTCGTCTGCCGATTGTTCCAGCCATTCAATCTCCTGAATCTCTTCCTGCTTCCAGCATAGATGCTCGCTCGGCTAGCACAAACTCTTCAGATGGTCAAACTTTCCAACCTACTTTAAAGGCAATTCCGTTTAGCATGATGGGATCCCATGATCTTTCCAGCACAGTCATGCATTACCGCAATTTCCCGCCAACTTTACTTCAGCAATCTCCGTTTGACTGCCGATCACTGGGACGCAAATTTGGTAGCATGGAAGCCCTCGAGCCCCCCGCCTCAGTCGAGCTACCCCGCCAGCGGTCGTCAGTCGTTCCGGCCCTGTGTACAGGTGTGGTGACAGAGTCTTCCAACCTACCATTAATGGCAAGTACGCTATCTCTCCGAACAATTCAATCGCTGATGTAATTACCGCTTCCAGTTCTTCGTTCGCTGGTCGGAATCGGAAAAATTCAAATGAGGTCGATAAAATCTGGATCTTTTACCAGTATTTACGTGGTGTAAGAACAAAAATTGATGAACTGTTTCTCGCCACCAACGACTACAATTACATGCCATCTTTACTGTGACGTTATTCCATGACTTCATCGACTCTCCAGGTTGTTGAGTTTTACAATGTGTACCGTTGTGACCGCAGAAAAGAATAGCACTAAGACTTTGTTACGGGGTGTTTTCGTAGCTGTTGCAAAATTCATGAAATTTCGCCAATAGAATAATTCTCAACATTTTGTGGCTATCTGATGATATGTCCTCGGACCAGTCATTCCGAAACAAATTCCCGAGGGCCTCTTTTTGGTAGAAACCCCTGACAATATGGGTATCAAAATTCATGATATATCTCAAGTAGGATATTTCTCAACGTTTTGTGGCCATCTGATGATTTATCCTCGAACCTACTTTGTCTACTACGTACTACCGGAACAGGTTTCCGTTTGGCCTCAACTGGCCATGTTTATATTTAGAAGGAAGCCCTACAATAGTGGGCATCAATACTAAAATATAACCAGAAAAGCGTTTCTCAACGTTAGAGTGACCTGATGACGGTCCTGGAACGGTCATCCCGAAACAGGCTCGAGTAGCCATGAACAAAACTAGCTACAAAACGTTGAGAAATATCCTATATTTCATGAATTTGACAACACATTGTCAGGTTTCCTTCTGAAAATGTTCATGACCACTGAGACCCCACGGACTGTCCGGATTGACAGGTCCGAGGATAAATCATCAGATGGCCACAAAACGTTGAGAAATATCCTACTTGAGAAACATCATGAATTTTGATACCTATATTGCCAAAAGGGTTTTCACTGAAAATGTTCATGGCCACTCGAGGCCCCACGGGAACCTGTTACAGAAAAACAGGCTTTAGAGGACAACTGTCATATGGCTACCAAATGTTGAGGAATATCCTGCAGGAGAAGTTTCATGAATAATGATACCCATATTGCCCGGATTTCTTTCTAAATACGTTAATAGCCACTCTAGTCCCCACGGGAACCTGTTAGAGAATAACCATTCCAGGAACAAGTTGGCATGTGGCCCACAAAAGGATAGAAATAGTTTCTAGGAATTATTCCAAACATTCTGACATCCATTTCTGCAAATTCAGTAGATGTTCCGATGTTGTTTTGCCGTGCCGGAACACAGCCCCGCTAAGGTTTACGGGAACCAGATGCATTCAAATGGTCATTACTGATAATGTCGGTAAAGCAAATGAGTTTTGGAATCTAACTGTGCCAAAAGAATTATAATCGGTAATTAAAAGCCAGATTTATAATCATTTGAATTTGATGGGTACCCGATCGATCCCTTAGAGTGGGATATACAATTAGAATGACCAAAAAAATTCATTTTTTTATATCATAAAAAGTTAGTAAATTTACCGTTGAATACGCTCCTGAAACCCTTTTGCGAAATTCGATCTCCAAGTGTTTCTTTTCATCGTTTTTCGTAGACGCCTTTTTCGCGCGCAGCAGGTATGAAGAGACGCTTGACCGAGAAGACCGATTTTCAACGTGTTTTTCTCAAAACAGCATTTTCGGAGTTTATGCCGGTGATAACTCGAAAACTGATTAGTCGATTAAGCTGAAACTTATAGGATTTCTTTATGATAGTATTAGCTTCTATATGAATTGAAAATTATTGTAATATTTTCTTAGGGGCTGTTCATAAACCACGCAGACTATTAGGGGGGGGGGGTTTCGAAAAAGTCTACGTTTGTCTACGATGGGGGAGGGGGAGGTATGCAAAAAGTTCCACGTAGACCGTTTTTCTCTCTCTACAAAACGGATGTTCATATCCTCCACGCAGAAACAAATACCGTCGCAACAACATATTCAAGGTAAATCCAAATACAAATTAGTTGGTTTTGGCTGCAAACACAAATCCTGCTTTCTTTCAGATATATTCAATGTGTAAAACCAGTGACATCGATGTTTCAAATTACAATCATATTATGTTTATTTTCAACATATTAATTTATAAACGTAAAATTTTACAATTTGCTGGTTGCGTTCTAAATTTATTTCATTTATTCTACGAATCTTGGCTAGTTTAGTCCAGGATTGAGCTCAAATGCTAACAGGTTCTAGATTCAAGAAGTTTGCTCAGATTCATTACTGGAATCGTGAAAATAACCGACCAATAAACGTGACGATTGGCTCATGATGCGAGCGTCAAACCTTTTTTTCGGCTTCACGTTCTGGAGATGGATGTACACCCTCAAAATGAGCTACCCGATAAATGTATTGTTGAAATTAACAAGCCTTGAAATTAATTCAAAAACTGTTATGTTCGATCGAAACATGCTTTCTATTTACTTTAAATAATTGTTCACCCCGATCATTTTTTCGGAATACATTTCTGGGCCAAGTAAGCTCGAGCACGTCATGGCTTGAATGAAGTTTTTGTATTTGTTTTGCCTAAGTAAGGTTTATTGCAATTGTAAGCCAAATCGAAGTCATAAAATCCGTGCTGGTTTGGACACTTTCAATTCATAGCCCGTTGGTTTGTGCTTACAATATCCAAAACGTGCGACGAAAATATATGGGTGGAACTACACACAGTGGCAAAAAGTACCTAATATTGAGTACAACCCAGGTAACCAATAAGCATTGAAAATACGCACTAATCTCTGCAGTATGCTTGCAGTCAGCGATTCTGCTTGCTGTACATTGGCCGTCTCGAATGCAGAGCTGTTAAAATAGCATACACAAAGCTACCGTAATGTTAGTTGTCCGATATCTGCATTTTTGTTGCTTGTAATATTATTAGAAGAACGCACTGAAAATGCATAAATAAAGCCGTTTAAAAATCGATAAGTGACCGGAATTTTCGAAGCGTTTCATCATCCTCGTTAACTCCAGCATCAGGACTATACGTCCTCACTCGCGATTGAATCATGTTTATACAAGTCCAGTTCCATCTGTTAACATTTGTAAGCAACTTTAATTAAGTATTTTCAGAGCGTTCTTCTAATAATTTCATAAGCAACAAATGTAGATATCAGACAGCTAACATTACGGTAGCTTTGTGTATGCTATTTAACAACAGCTCATTCAGACAGCCAATAATTAGGGTAATCGTAACCGTAAGTATGATGCGGAATTAGTGCATATTTTAATGCTGCCGTCATCTAGCTGTCATTTGCAAAACGTTACCACGCATGCTACCAAAGAATGGACATACTGTTGACAGACGCCTTCTTTTTGGTGGGGTCCAGCATTAAATTGGCCGTATAGCGGGCCGTAAAATCTGCTTTTGAATAGCCTTGTTGCGGAATATAATGCTCATAAGCATTATAAAGGGCGATACGGTCAAAATTTGGTCAATGTCAACTTGACGTATTTCTTTCAATTTTGCATTTAAAAAACCTGAACACCCCTCATTTTGAAGGTGTGTGTGTGTGTGTGTAGAATGTTGCTCCTATTTTGATTTTGTAATTCACTCTTCAGTTGTCAAAATGCCGTCCAGGCAAGAAGAGCAGCGTATCAAAATTTTGCTCGCGCATCGCGAAAAATCCGAGCTACTCGCACTTGCAAAGTTGGCAAAATCGCTCAAAAGTTGCCAAATCAACCGTTACAAATGTATTTGAAGTGTTTGGGGAACGTTTGTCGACAGCCAGGAAGTCTGGATCGGGGGAAATCGAAAACCGGAAGCCGCTGAGGCGACAAAGAGATGTTGCCGGTAGTTTCAAGCGAAACCCTAACCTATCTCTCCGAGATGCCGCAAATAAGCTGGGTGTATCGTCTACAACCGTGCATCGAGCCAAAAACGAGCCGGACTATCGACTTACAAGAAGGTAGTGACTCCAAATCGCGATGATAAACAAAATACGACGGCCAAAGCGCGATCCCGGAGGCTGTACACGACGATGCTGGACGTAGAAGTTTGACTGCGTGGCAAATGGACGACGAAACCTACGTCAAAGCCGACTACAAGCAGCTTCCGGGACAGGAGTTTTATACGGCAAAAGGAAGCGAAAGGTAGCAGACATTTTCGCCAAGCACACGAAACCGTCAAAGTTCGCAAAGAAATATCTGGTTTGGCAAGCCATCTGTACCTGTGGCTTGAAAAGCAGCATTTTCATAGCTTCCGGGACTGTCAACCAAGAAATTTACGTGAAAGAGTGTTTGAATAAACGTCTGCTGCCTTTCCTGAAGAAACACGGTTGTTCCGTACTGTTTTGGCCGGATTTGGCATCTTGCCATTGCGGTAAAAAAGGCCATGGAGTGGTACGCCGCCAACAACGTGCAGGTGGTTCCTAAGGACAAGAACCCTCCCAACACGCCAGAGCTCCGCCCAATTGAGAAATACTGGGCTATTGTCAAGCGGAACCTAAAGAAGACCAAAAAACTGCTAAGGACGAGCAGCAGTTCAAGCGCAAACTGGCTTTCTGCGGCGAAGAAGGTGGACAAGGTGGCTGTACAAAATCTGGATGGCAGGGGTCAAGCGTAAGGCCCGGCAATTCGATTTGGAAAAGCGGAAGCCTAACTGAATATTTTTCCTGAATTTTATACTAATTGAACTTGAAAAGAAAATTTAATTTGATTTTTTAAATAAACGATTTCACCGATTTACACGCGTTTTCCTTGACCAAATTTTGACCGTATCACCCTTTATTGCTTGTCGTTAAGACGCATATAGCGCTACTTGCGGGCTCAATTTAATGCTTATTGGTTACCTGGGAATTCATCCAGATCAACACTCTTGAAGCGATTTTCATTCTTCGTGTCATTGAATCAGAAAAGAGTCCTTATTTGGCCACCATACCTAATGATAGATTATATCATTTTCCAAACTAAATTAGCATCTATACATCTAAAGACTGTCTACGTTAAATTTTGGACACAACAAATAGCAAAACATTGTATTACAAAAAACCGATTGTTTATATCACAATAATAGATTAATATCTACATAAGAAACAGTTGATAAAGATGTTAATCCTTCTTTCTGTTAAATTCTCAAACTTTCTGTGGTACACCCATGATCAGGTTCCGTACGGTATCCTCGGATACGCCCGCCGTGGTGATTCTTCATCTTCTCTTGAAATCATTGGTGCCATTTGCTTTCTTCTTAGTTTCGAAGAGTGTCCGCTTAACTAGTGCCCAGTACTTCTCTATTGGGTGAAGTTCTGGACAGTTTGATGGATTGGCTGTTTTTGGCACGTATTTGACCTCTTGTATCCGTGAAATAATTCAAAATATACTTTGAAATAAAAGTGTTCAAAATAACCGTTGACAGGCTTTAGTTTTCACCAAAAATAATTTGCGTTTTTTTTTCGGGTGTTGGAAAATGTCTACTAAAGTCTATAATGGGGGAGGAGGGGGGGTTGAAACTGTTAAATTTCGGTCTACGTGGTTTATGAACAGTCCCTTATTAAACGTAGAAAATGTGTATTTTTTTTAAAAGTAACGCCAAAAGTGCAATATTTTTTGTCTTTGTATTTTCAATGCATCTACTAACTTTAAAATTAATTAATGTAATTTTTAGGTTAGCAGGTTTCAGATCAAAACTGCCACCAGGTGAGCCGGCACAAGCAAAATACAGAACAACTTCTTTCAACACACTTCTAACGTCCGCCATTTTGTTGAAAGAAAAAATTGAAAACATATTTATGTTTACTACATGGATACACTTATAATTGTAAAAAAGTTTCGATTGATTTGAGTAAAAACTTCCCCTTGAATTTTTTTTTCAAAAATGAGTTTTTTTCTCGTTTAAACTGTATATACCCCCTTTAGGGATAAAAAAACGAAGTTCCTCTCTTCTACCCCCCTTGCTACTATACGAGATGTTTCCATGCAAAAAGTTGCCTTCCAACTATTATTAAGATGTCACTGAATTTCAGCATCCTGGTTTAAAATAAACTATGAAAGTTCGTAATGTCAAACATGAAAAGGTACTCGGGTACTCTGTCAATCATATAAGGGAACAAACTTGTTCTACGAAGTACAGCGTGTAATAAATTATCCCGTTTAATTCATTGCACTTATAGAATTAAATTGGCTGACGAAAGCCGAAAGACGAAAATTCAATCAACTATTAATTTCACCACCAAATTCGACTGCACTATCAATTTGAGCCCCATCGCCGAAAGAATGACACCGCCTCGATCATCGAACCGCAATGCAATCCCCGAATGGAAGAACCCCCCGGAGCGTTCTGACAAATGGTACCATCTCAGTCCTTCTCCCAGCACTATTGTGCCTATTTTAACTCACTCAGGCTCGCAAGCCTCAAGAAAAATGAGAAGCGGATCAAATGGCCAACATGATGACGATTCCAAAACCGTCAAAACGATATTGGTACACTCGTACACAAACTGATAGGCACCAACAAAGCCAAGGCAGATCAATCTCCCAAACCCCACGGGGAAGGTCAGCCGGTGTGGATCATCTAATGGCCAATGAACACAACGAGCAACATAGTAAGGAAAAAAAAACGATCTCAAAGTCGAAAAGTAAACAAAACGTCAAGAAGAATAGATCCCCGCATAACTCGCGCTGAGAAAGGATGAGCTGAAGCGAGGGGATGATGAGAAATTCCCAAATACCAATATTGAGCACTCGAGGATTAATATAGAGATCTTGACTCTCATTCCAGCGCATCTCACCCGCCGAAAAAGAAATTCCACCGTCGACTCGACGACGATGCCGACGACGGGCCAATCAGACGTGCGGGCCAGCGGTGATCAATGATCGTTGTCCAAATAGAGATCATTCATCAGTGAATTACCTTGTCGTTGTCGTTGTTGATGTTGATTTTGATGTTGTAGCACACTTTCGGGGTCTAGCGCAATGATCTAGCGGTCCGAGTGCGAGCGATGAAGATCGATCCTCTCTGTGTGAGCGCACGTCGAGGTGAGGTCCGAAAATGAAATATTAACAAAACAGAAATTATGACAATAACAAATAACTGTTGGCCAATCAGATTGACAGTCGGGCGATTTCTAGACTACGATAAGAGGAGCGAACCTATTGAAATGTTTATATTGCACGGGCGGGGAGTGAAGATCGTTGTCGTCGTTTTCCCATAAGCATCGGTTGGAGCTTTATTTTTTGGCGGTTTCTCCTTGACCGATTAATCGTCCGACGCCGTCGGCCGGAGCTAGGAGATAAGCATATAATAACAACAATAACAGCGCACAACTCGACATGACGAAAACAGAAAAACATTTCATCTTGATGAGTGATGATAGGGCCTTTGAAAATGACCATCGAAAACAGATGTTCTGCTGGCACAGGGCAATCACTGTGGCCTGGTTGTGGATTAGGGATTGGATGAGGATGGATTTTTTTTTCGGGTTCAGCGGGTGAATCTAGAGCAAATATAATTGAGAATAGGTGATATGTGGCATATTTTTCATGAGGATTGAGAAGATCTAACTATTCTGTTCTGGAACACCGTGGTGGTTCGAAACTGATTTGTATTCAGCTCTGCGCTGATGAATTATTATCAATAAACCAAACACGTAGACGAAGACACTCTATTCGAAATTCGGAAAGTTCTGTGGATAACGATCATTTGGTAACAAATTATGATTATGCTCTAGGCAAGCTCGTCGTCGCTGAAGAACAATTGGGACCGCCCAGAAACAAATAATAAAAAAGTGCAGACGCCACCGGTTATGAATAATTTGAACACACAAAGCGAAACCGTACTTAAGCAATTGTCACAGATCCGGCCACGTGAACTTACAATGACAATGACTTTTCGTTAATATTCATATGCAGAGGTAGCCGTTAGTTTTATTGAACTTGTTCGTGTTATCGGAATGGGATTGGAAATTAAATTGATATAAAATTGGCGAAAAGAGCCTTTCAAGATTGTGGTAAAAACTAACTGATTCCGTATTTCTCCTTCCCACCTCCAGATTCGACGCTAACAAATCAACCAAAGGAGCCTCCAAGCTGCGCCGGGATCTGATCAACTCGGAGATTGCCAACCTGCGGGATCTGCTGCCACTGCCCCAGTCCACCCGACAGCGACTTTCGCAGCTGCAGCTGATGGCACTGGTTTGTGTCTACGTGCGGAAGGCTAATTACTTTCAGCAAGGTAAGTCTTGGGAGCAACAACGTGGTGGTCGTATTTATCGATATCGGTTTATTAGATCGATCCGTGACACGACGCCGGCTCGAGGCAGCAGCTGCCTGCCAGCTAGGGAATGTGTTAACGCCTCGCTGCATGTTTCGGTTGGTGTGAAATCAACGGGCGACGATCGGTGGATGCTAACAAAATTGCTTACTTGTTTGAGCTCCTCTGGGAGATGATTTGTCTCCACGGTGCAGGAGTTTTCAGGGTTCTCTGAAGAAGAGTGGGAAATTTAAGACAACTCCGTACAAACCAACATGTCAATTTTAAATATATTTTCATTTTTCCATCTATCTAATTTAGTATCGTTCGATTAAAATTCTAACGCGCAAATAAGACGGCATGGTTTGGTAGGTGTCTTGTATGCAACTGGTGCAATTAATGGAGTTTAAACACTTTTGTAGGGACCATCAGTTATTCTATCTTGAGGAACATGATCATTGTCAGGATAAGGAAAAAGCGTTTCTGGTGTCTGGAAAATTGGTGTTATCGATTGATAAGTACTACCGGTTCAGTGGTTGTAAGGTTAAATATATGAGGCTTAGAAGTTTGGTTTCCACACAGGTATCGGGTTTCGATTGAAAAAATGAGAATGAGAAGAACGGGGAAAAAACATCAGCAAAATTTAATTCAAACTAATCTGTTTCAAACTTTACTAAGGCCAGCAAATTGATCTTAGTTAATATCGACATACGGTCCGTGGTCCGTAGCTTAAAGGGTGTTTCGATCAAAATTTGGTCGACTTAAACTTGACGCATTTCCTTTCATCGTGCATTAAACATTTTTGCACACCCTTCATTTTGAAGATGTGTGCTTGTAGCATCATGTTTTTTTTTTTTTTTTTGAGATTAGCACTTCAGTTATCAAAATGTCGTCGAAGGAAGCGAAGCAACGCATCAAGGATAAGAACCCTCCCAATACGCCAGAGCTCCGCCCAATCGAACAATATTGGGCCATCGTCAAGCGGAACCTTAAGAAGACTCACATATCTGTTGTGAGTGAGAAACAGTTCAAGGCAAACTGGCTTTCTGCGGCGAATAAAGTGGACAAGCAAACTGTACAAAATGTTATGGCAGGTGTTAAACGAAAGACCCGCATTCGGTGAAAAGGTAGCTTAGTTTAACATTTCTCCTGTTTTCTGTATTAACCAAACTTGAAAAAGAAAAAGAATTTGAATTATTAATAAAAATTTTGATCGACTCACAGACATTACTGGTTGACCACATTTTGATCGAAACACCCTTTGGTCAAATTCTGGAACAAGATAGTAAGACAAAGATTTTTTGGATGCAGCTTTTGTTATTTTTGGTGAATTGCTTGGTGTCCTCAGCCTTCCAATTTTTCCTTGTGTATCATGGTGCTTACAATAAGCATTAGCATTGATGTTTGCACACACCGTGCGTGGAGCTACAAATAGGAACATGTCGGAGAAGGCATTGCATGTCACCATGGCACGGAGGCAGTATCTGATACAATTCTTCACGTAATAATCTCTACGAAGACACTCCTCGATCACTCATTTGTATCACGTCTATGCAACCGAGACTTGCCATGTACAGCAATGGACAAAATAAAATACGCACCTTCCATAATTCCAAAATTTATCATTTTATCCAGCAACTATGGAAGATAACATTTCGATATCTTGGGACAAAAATTACAAATACATTCGTCTGTTTTGAATAAGGATTGATTTGAACTTTGAGAGTGATATTTTCAACAAAAAACAAGGTTTATTGGGTGATTGTTCGTTTTCTATGGACAAAATAGTCTACGCACTTTAAAAAATCATAAGTTTTATTGCCATTATTGTCAAAATACATGCTGAGTAAAGGTTGTACGGAATCAAATTGCACCACTTTTAAATGGCTGTAACTTTTTACACGTAGGGTATTTTCTATTGAAATTTTGCGTGGCATTAGTTCAATGTGTCTTTGTTTACGCTGTGTAAGTTTCACTAGCAGGTTGCAATCGTTACGAAGATGGAGGCGGAAGACAGCAGAGGCGCAAAGCTTGAAAATCCGGATCTTTCTCATCGTGCCATCAACAGGAAGCTGGGAATGGTACATTCTACGGTGTCTCGTGTTTTACATCGGTACCACGAACGGTTCACCATCGATCGAAACAAAAATGCAAGAATTGATCTCCGTATAGTGTTAGTGTATAGTGTTAAGGATCACAAGCGGGTAGTTCAAGCTTTCAAGAGGAATCCCAACATTTCAGTTCGAGATGTGGTGAAGGAAGTGAACCAAAACTTTCGTGTAAGATGCGAAAAAAAGTGAAGAACTACACACGTACAAAGTCCAAAAGGCGCCTAATCACGATTAACGGCAGAATACGGTAGGTAAAACACGTGCACGGAAGCTCTACACCCAGATGTTGACGAAACCACATTGCCTCGTTATGGATGTATGTAACGTATGTAAAAGCTGACTTCCGGCTCCAGTTTTTCACTGCTCATCATAAATTCAATTTCCATGTGGACGTTAAAAAGCTCAAAGTATGCCAAAAAATATATGATTTGGCAAGCAATTTGCTCGTGTGGAAAGCGGAGCACCCTATTCAACTGGAACGGTCAATGGGCAGGTGTACCTAAAGGAATGCCTCCAAACCGTCTACTTCCTCTACTGATTTCACACGATGGTCCTACGATTTTCTGGCCGGATCATTACTCGAAAGAGGTTTTGGAGTGGTACAAGGCTAAAATGGTCAATTTCGTGCCGAAGCATCTCAACCCCCTGAACGCACCGGGACTGCGGCCAATTGAAAAGTACTGGGCCATCGTGATGCAGGCTCTTTGGGAGCATCTTAAGGAAGTGAAATCGAAGGAAGATATGAAGAAAAAATGGATTGCCATGCAAAAAAAGTTGGCCCACATGTTGTACAGGACCTTATGAGTAGTGTGAAGAAGAAGGTTTGTGCATTTGGACATGGAATTGAAATGGAATAAAACAAACATGGGTAAATATGCATAACATGTTGTATTTTACTCCCTGAAAGTTTGAAGATGATTGGTTGATCGGGCGAATTTTGAGTATTTGTGTGTGTCGCAATTTCATTCCGTACACCATTTATGACCACCTCGCACCTCAATAACGGTTGGCAGGCGTCGTGGCATACTTTCGACGAGATTTCGGATGTATTGAGGGTTTAAATTCAGGCCTTCTCCAGAGCTTCGAATAGTTTGCCACGGTTGGTCACGTGTCCTTCGTCAACGTTTTGGTCCAGAATAGACCACCAATTTTCAATAAGATTCAAGTCCGGTCTTTAGGGTGGCCATTCCAATAGTTGGATACGTGAAGCACGGAAGTAGGCAGATGTTTTGTTAGCGATGTGCTTGGGGTCGTTATCTTGTTGAAAAGTAAACTTTTCCTGCATACCAGCTTTACGTGCCGACTCCTACAGATTTCTTTTTAAAATGGTTATTTAAGAGTCAGCCGATCGATTCTCTCGATTTTGACAAGATTTCCAAGCCTAGACCACGCAAAGCACCCCCACACCATGATATTGCCACCTCTATGCTTCACTGGTTTTTGCACATTTTTATCTGCAAGTTTCTCTTCAGGTTTTGTCCAGACCCGTGCCCTCTGTTCACGACCAAAGAGCTTGAACTTGCTCTCATCATTTCAGTGAATTTGTTTCCAGAAGTCTAATGGCTTGTCCATGAACATCTTGGCAAAGTTGAGATGTTTGATCCTACAGGAGTCATAATTATTCTTTAAAAAATGCTAACAGCCTTAACAACACCTGTTCACTTTGCGAACCAAAGGTCGGCATTGGGCAGAGCTGTTCTCATCACCTGTTTCATGTAGTCTCCTGCGCATAGTTCGATCGAGTTTTTTCAAGTTAACGTATTCCTTGATTACACGCCTGGTGATCGACGGGTTTTTAGTCACTTCGCGGTCAATTCGGCGATCATCATTGATTGTTGTCTTCCGTTTCCTTCTTCTACCTGCTATGTCTGCCACACTACCGAGATCTTTGTACTTCTTGCATATTTTTCACACTCCTGCCTCACTTTATTTATATTTCCGAGTGACTTCTCTGTTTGAAAGGCCCTCTTGGCGGTTTTTAACGATGAGTTTTCAGATATCTAGAGAATTTTTTTCCATCTTATCGGGTCGAAACGTACTTGATACGATACATTACCAACAAAAAAGGGTGTTTTTGACGTTTCTATGCGGTGCAGATGCACAGTTGTGGTTCTGCTGTGGAATTATACTAAACTATTAAAAATATTTGCAATATGAAGATGTAATGATGTGATTAGAATTTTATTAATTGAAAATACTACATTTAATCTATATGAACTGTCTTGCTATATCTAACTCCGAAAAAGTTATAGCGATTTGAATTTGATTAAATCAGGTGCGTACTTTGGTTTGCCAAGTACTGTACCTTAAAAAGACACGGGAAACCCACGTAGCCTTCAGTAGATATCAATGAATAGTTAAATAGAATGCCTTTTCCGGTGTACAGAATAAAAACAATATTTAATAATGGCCGTTGGAAGCATTTAAATATTGTACTTTAAAAGAAAATGCGACAGACAAAAGTGATCACCGAAAATTCATTTTAAGTTGGATATTTTTGAAAATCTCACATATTAGCTTTGTTTTGCAAAGTTTGTTAATGCAACCTCCTCTCCAAGGCTTAATGCCCGCACCTTGGACTTAACGCTACCAATTAAATCCTGTGCAACACTTCCGCCATCTTTCTGGCAAACATTCATTCACTCTTTCTTCAAACTCTTGTCGTTTTAGTAGACCTTCCCTGGTTTACGCAGCTTGCCCTTCATAATTTTTCAATTGGGCGTCGTTCTGGCGAGTTTAGGAGATTGGCTTCCTTCGGCACAAAAACCACATCATTTACGTCGTACCACTTCATCACCGGTTCTGTGTAAGGGCGCAATGTCAGATCCAAAAAAAGAGTGTCACCTTCGTTAGACCGGATGTTAGGTAGCAGGCGCTTCTGAAGGCATTCTTCTTGATATATTTGGCCATTGATGGTGCCGGTCGTTGTAAACGGCTTGCTGAATTTGCCGCAGTCACAGATCGCATGCCACACCCATTACTTTGTGGCAAACTTGTCGACCTTCTTCTTCTGAAACTTCT
>JASCZW010018227.1:0-15789 GCA_034211315.2 Aedes japonicus
TACGAACTATTAATCAAAATTTTGCAGAGTGAGTATTGAGTTCCTAATCAAATTAACAGCAAAGTTACCTCTTTCAAACTTGCATACTTACGAGCGAAGAGCATAACCATAAATGCAGTTGTCGTGGGTCGGAAAAATGATTATTTTGAAGTGATTGATGGATACAGCTCACCGAATACAATGAACCAATTAGTTATTCAAAACTCCAAGGTGATAAGCGGAGACATCACCCGATGAAAACAATCCAATGCAATTACCATTGAGACGATTGACCATTACGGTTGATGGTTGCATCATTTCGGGGAGATGAAGATGCTGACAAGCGCTGATTGGGCCGGATGTTTCCACTTCCTCGGTACCGTCTCTCATAATATTCGTTGGTGATAAAACCAATAATTGAGTCTCCCACGAAAAATTGCGAACAGTTGGTCGAATGGTAATCATCTACGACCAATTACGTTTACCAGCTACTGTCTTGACAAGCTGTAACAATCAATTGACGAACAACTATCACAACAGTCACAAATTGAGCAATTTCTCTTCAATCACAAAATGCTGCTCCGCGCCTCACGCTTTGACTTGTAACCTTTTGCTTAAATTGATTTTATTGATTCAAATTTGGTGATTATTGTGAGTCTCGGCGATGCAATCTGGCGAGTACAAATGGCGGGTTTTAAACTGCCAAACATTTCGACAATTTGCGGAGCCATTTGGTTGAGTTTACTGTTCCATTAAAAAGTTATGACTCAATCAGAGCGAACAAATTGACAAGTGTCTTTCTTTGCGTTTCAAGCTTTTGTAATAAATAAGTTTATTTACAGCTATAAAACATGGTTTTCCATTTGCACAGTTAACGAATTGAGAGCTAGCAAGAGAGATCAAAATTCTCACTCAGCTGGGTGAAGACAATGCTCTCTCTCAAGCAGGTTGTCGGTGAGTAGCGAACCGTTCACATTTTCATCTCTCCTTTTTCGCCGATAATTCATTATCCTCTCTCTTGCATTTGCGAAAATATCTCTCTTCAAAATTCAACGAAAATATTTTCTCATGTCACATTTTTCACTGAAAACATGCAACCTAGATCGTATACAAGGAGCAAAAACCGAGGAACATAAAACGAGGTGTGAGAACAACATGAAGAAAAAATGGCTATTCATCGAATTATAATGTCAGAATAAAACAAGCATGAAGACTGGTGCATTTTCAGGTGTCAAAAAGTAAGTGAGAAATATATATCGTCATCTAGGATTCACTGAAAAAGAATCGATTTGTCAGCTACTCGTGCTCTCCGAAAATTACAAATCGCCGTTGCTTTTCTCTGCGTGAAAACTGCTGTGAGCGTATAATAATCTCTCGCTTCTCACATTCTCATTTGTTGCTCCAAGCGGGTGAAAAAGTACGTTTCTCTTCTCAAGTAGGCGAAAACTTCGGTCTCTGGCTAGCAATGCCAGGGTGGCGTACAATCAATATCTATGCCCAGCAGGGTTGCGGTCACTCACTTAGACTCAGTTGCCAGTAGCTCAGAAGAAGAAAACATAGTGTATGATGAACTTGGTGCATTTGGTCCTAGGGTAACGGGATCTCAGGTCATTCTAATTCCTTCTTTTGGCCTAACCATTATTAAGCCATACATTTAAAGATTGGACTCGGAAAAAATGCGACACTCTGTTTTGGGTGTAATTTTTTATCACGTGAGTTAAAAGTAATTAAATTTTGGGTAATACTAGTTTAGAGTGTCATGTTTACGTGTGCAAAATTTTATCGCGATCTGTCAAGTAGTTTTCAAGATGCATTCGAAACAAGAAGAGCTACGCCAGCAGTCAGTCGCACAGATGGATCGGCAAAAGGCTTGAAATCCACCATTCTACCGTGTCCCGCTTTGTGAAGATGTTCCAGGAGGCGTAGACCATCGAGCGGCGCGCTGGAAGCGGCCGAAAACTGAAAACGGAATACCCAGAGAAATCGCGGAAGATAAGGCAGTACTTTAGATAACACGAATCATTCCACCCGAGACGTGGCCAAAAAGGTCAATTCATCGAAGTGGTTCGTCCAGCAGACCATGAAGCGGGCTGGGCTACGTGTTTTAAGGTCAGGAAGGTGCCAAACCGGACTGACAAGCAAAACACGGTGGCCAAATTGCGTGCGCGGAAGCTGGTCAAGCCAGGCTTCCTCGTCATGGACGACGAGACATATATCAAGGCGGACACCAAACAAATCCCTGGCCTCGAGTTTTTTGTCGGTACGTCCCGCATGGAGGTTCTGGAAAAGTTCCGGAAAAGAAAGATGGACAAATTTGCGAAGAAGTATCTGTTGTGGCAGGCGATCTGCGAGTGCGGACGGTACAGCAAGCCGTTTGTTACAAACTGTACCATAAACTGGCAGATTTATCGAGAAGAATGCTTGCAGAAGCGCTTACTGCCCTTCCTCCGCTCTCACCGTGGTCCCACGCTGTTCTGGACGGGTCTCGCTTCGTGCTATTACGCCAAGCCTGTAATGGATTGGTACGAAGCGAAGGGCGTTAATGTGGTCGCGAAGGAGGCGAACCCGCCAAATACACCGGAATTTCGTCCGATTGAAAAGTTTTGGGCGATAATGAAGAAGAAGTTGAAGAAAAGCGGAAAAACATTCAAAACCGAAATGAAAAAACTGAGAGAAATTGTGTAAGGAAAGCCTCGCCCAAATCTCATGAGCAGTGTTAAGAGGAATGTACGAGCATTCAGCTTGGGGAGAAAATTCAATAAATAAATTATGCCAAAACATAGTTAATATATAGTTTTTTAATCTCTGAAAATTTGAGAAGTATCCGATTTAAAATGAATTTTTGGTGATCATTTTTGTGTGTCTCATTTTTTCCGAGTCCAGTCTTTAGCAACAGTCGACAAAATCATGATGATCGATTTATTCTGAAGCAGTTAAAGCCTGTTCACGTTAAATTTTGGACACCAAAATAATAGCAAAAAAAAAATCTCACACATAATTCAACAAAACCTATTGTTTATTTCACAATAAAGAGTTACATCTACATTAGAAACAGTTGATTAAAGGTTGTACGAAATCAAATTGCACCACTTTTAAATGGCTGTAACTTTTTACCCGTTGGGTATTTTCTATTGACATTTCGGGTGGAATTAGTTCAATGTGTATTTGTTCACGTTGTGTAAGATTCACTAGCATCGCTTCTTACCAATGTGTACCAGCTTCTTACCCCCTTATTTGAAAATATTTGCAAGCACGGAATTCGTGAACTGTCAATCAAACTTTCATCCACAAGATCTGTGCAAAATTGTTTGTCTTCTATTGCCTCCTTCCAGAGAAAACCTCATTTTTAAATTGGTAGTTGTGCATTTATACTGCATAACTTTCGATCAACAGCATTAACAATTATCTTCAAAGAACGTAACAAAGCGAGTTTTTTTATGACAATGTTTATATTTTTATATTAAACCATCTCCATTTATTTATTGACATATTACATACAACCAGACATAACACATTGAACAGTTTGCAATACAAATCATTGTCACTAACACACCTGCGCCTGCCACCTAAACTACTGTGAGGTGGCCCAGCAACTGTTGTGTCAGACAGTTCGCAAGTCGGGAACGGATATTGCAATAATATCCTACCCATACCGTATCCCTGCCGGTAACGGAAACTGGGTTGCGGATAGGGGTAAGAAAGCGGCAATATGGATGACGGGCAAGTTCCCGGTCCAGCAGGTAGTGTCTACCTCAAACGAGGGCTTCGCGGTTGCAAAAGTGAACGGCGTATTCATTTGCAGCTGCTATGCGCCACCAAGATGGTCGGTTGATCAGTTCTCGCGAATGGTGGATCGAATGACAAAAGAGCTAACTGGTGGTATCGGGCGACTTTAACGCCTGGGCGTTAGAATGGGGCAGTCGCCTGACCAACCCAAGGGGCCGGATTTTGCTGGAGGCCTTGGCCAGGCAAAACTTAGACCTGGCCAACCTAGGTACTAGTAGTACCTGCCATAGAAATGGAGCGGAGTCGATCATCGACGTGACGTTCAGCAGCCCTGGGCTGCTGAACAACTAGAGGGCGGAGGATGGATACGCCTATAGCAACCACCTAGCGGTTCGCTATAGCATCATCCACAGAGCTAAGCAGCGCGCAGAGAGAGGAACACCCACTCCGTTCGTCCGCAGATGGAGGACGTCGTACTTCGATAAGGAAGTATTTAAAGAGGCGCTAGAGTGGGAACAGGTATTGAGCGATACCCAAAATCCTCGTGGGGATCAACTTGTATCAATTCTCACAAGAGTGTGCGACCATGCCCAAAGATCAAACCTAGGGATGGAAGGCTGCCGGTTTACTGGTGGACATAGACGATCGCAGACCTCCGGAGATCTTGACACCAAGCTAGAAGGAGGATGCAAAGGGATCGGACCTGGAAAGATCGGAGTGCCACGCGGTGTTAACCACCGCTAAGGCCGCACTCAAAAAAGAGATAAAGGCCAGCAGACGAGCCTGTTTTGAGGGTCTGCGTTCGAAAGCCAACGCGAATCCATGGGGTGACGGGTTATCAGGATTATCGGGTGAAAAAAAAAGATTTTAAAGATTTTCAATATCTCGTTACGCCAGGGAAAATATCCAACACGTTGGAAATCTTCGTTCATGTTCCCAATTTTCAAGAAAGGAGATAAACAAAATGCCGAAAATTATCGAGGGATCACATCGCTCTGTGCCTGCTCAAAAGTCTTCGAGATCATCGTCAACGACTTGTTGTTCGCTAGTTGCAGACACTACATCTCTCTGGACAACATAGATTTCACCCCAGAAGATCGATTTCAACCAACCTTGCACCTTTCGTTTCCTCGTGTCTCCGGAATATGGAAACTGGATCTCAAGTCGATGTTGTTTACACGGATCTCAAGGCTGCTTTCGACCGGGTCGACCATGCTATACTTTTGGCAAAGTTAGACAAACTTGGTGTGTCAAATAACTTAGTTCGTTGGTTTAAATCTTATCTAACGGACAGGATACTCTATCGTGAAGATCGGCTCAGCTCAATCGAGCTACTTACTAATATGTCGGGCGTACCTCAAGGCAGCAACTTGGGACCACTGCTGTTCTCAATTTTCATCAACGAGGTTGGACTGCTACTTCACCTAACTGCAGGTCGTTCTATGCAGACGATGTGAAATTTATGTGGTTGTGCGATGCTTCGCTGATTGTTTACGACTACAGCACTTGATCAGCAGCTTTGAAGAGTGGTGCTCCAGGAATTTCCTCACTCTGAGTGTTAGTAAATGCTTTATTATCGCTTTCCATCGAAAGTGCACCCAATTGCGTTTGATTACATGATAAACAATCAACCTCTGCAGAAAGTTGATACTGTTCGTGACCTTGAGTCACGCTTGACTCGGTTTGACATTTTAGACAACACTACACGGATATGATTACCAAAGCAAACAGACAGCTCGGTTTTCATGTTTAAGATCTCCGACGAGTTTCGGTGATCCCACCTGTCTGACAGCATTGTACTGCTCTCGTGCGTTCTATTCTGGAATTTGAGCCTTGGTGTGGTGCCCGTACCAAAGAATCTGGATTGCGAGAGATTGAAGCAGTCCAAAGAAAATTTGTTCGTTATGCACTCCGTCACCCGTCGTGGAATGATCCTGTCAACCTTCCAGCGTACCAGGATCGTTGCTTACTCTTGGGTATTGAAACATTGGAGCAAAGGCGTACAGTCGTTGCAAGCAGTTTTCGCAGCAAAAGTGCTACTAGGTGAAACCGACTCTCCAGGAATTCTGGCCGAACTGTTCATCTACGCTCCTGAACGAGTTCTGCGAACAAGAAATTTTCTACAGCTCGGAACTCGTGCAGCAAACTACGGCCAACACGATCCAATTCGATTCATTTCATCGCGCTTCAATGAACTCTACGCTCTGTTTGATTTCAACTGTTCCGCTGAGACCTTCCGTAACCGGATTCATCGTAGTTGGATGACGAGAAGCTAGTTCAGAAATTGTGGCATTAATGGCGAAGACACTAGACGACAGATTATTTTAAGTTTACTGACAAGTTTTGTGTGTATTAGAATTAATTTAGTTTTGCTTGCTTTGTTTTCCTTCTATTCATGTTGATTTATGTAGTGTACGATTAAGTAATAGGGGTTTTTACGCCACATGGCTTTTCCCCATTCCAATAAGATGTTAAGTCAGTTGGAATTATATCAATAAATAAATAAATAAATAAATAAATAATGACTAGAGCTAAGGGCACGACAGCTCCAACCGAGTAATCACCAGAGCTGCTACAGGTCATCATCAGGGGTCTCTTTCCGAGTAATGACCAGAGTCCCTGGCCTTCCATGATGATGGCAGAATCCGCTGATGAAGGGGACGAAGGGGAAATCACCGTGATAGGCAAATCGTTAAAGCTAAACAAAGCACCAGGACCTGACGGTATACCGAACCTGGCCATCAAGACGGCTATCTCACTGGCGCCCGGAATGAACAGGGCGGCGATGCAAAGACTCTGAACAAGGGCGTCTTCCCGGACGCCTGGAAAATCCAGACTCTAGTACTGCTACCAAAGGCAGGGAAGCCACCTGGGGACCCATCGGCATATAGACCTATATGACCTGTTAACCAAGCACACGGAGGGCTTAGACGATTTGTCTAAAAACCAGTTCGACTTTCGTAAAGGGATGTCGACGGTTGAAGCAATTCTGTCCGTCACCAAGACGGCTGAAGTGGCAATCCAGGGTAAGAGGCGAGGTGTCCGCTACTGTGCGGTGGTCACCCTGGACGTGCGAAATGCGTTCAATAGCGCCAGTTGGGTTGCTATCGCTGACTCGCTCCAACGTTTTCACGTGCCGGGATACGTGTACAAGATTCTGGGAAGCTATTTCCAGAATCACGTACTGGTGTACAACACAGAGGTAGGCCAGAAATGTGTTCGGATCACCGCAGGCGTCCCACAAGGTTCGATCCTGGGCCCGGTGCTATGGAACATGATGTACGATGAGGTACTACGGCTTAAATTGCCGAACGAGGTGAAGATTGTCGGGTTTACAGACGACATCACCCTTGAGATATGTGGTGAATCCATCGAAGAGGTAGAACTAATGGCTTCGCACTCCATTGGCATTGTGGAGGGATGGATGAGTTCCGGGAAACTGGAACTAGCGCACCACAAGACTGAGGTCACGGTCGTTAATAACCGAAGATCGGAGCAGCATACGACGATTAGTGCAGGTAACTGCATAACCGAATCAAAGAGAGCTCTGAGGTAACTAGGGATCATGATCGACGACAAGCTGTCATTTACCAGTCAAGTCAACTACGCCTGTAAGAAAGCCTCCACGGCTATATCAGCATTATCTCGCATGATGTCGAACAGCTCAGCAGTACAGGGGAGCAAGCGCAGGCTCCTGGCAAGCGTCGCCTTGTCGATAATGAGGTACGGTGGGCCGGCATGGGTCACCGCCCTGATTCCTGAGAACTACCTCGATAAGCTCGAAAGTACTCACAGGCTATTGTGGCTGAGAGTGGTCAGCGCATACCGTACAGTGTCACGCGACGAGGTATGCGTTTTAGCGGGGATGATGCCCATTGGCATCACAATAAAAGAGGATGCAGAGTGCTTTGAGCAGAGGGACACAAGAGGAATCCGCAGGACCACCAGAGCTACATCGATGGCCAAATGGCAGAGGGAGTAGAATAATTCCACCAAAGGTCGGTGGACCCACCGACTAATTCCAGAAATATCTGGATGGGTCGAGCGGCGTCATGGGGAAGTAACCTTCCACTTGACACAGATACTGTCGGGCCATGGCTGCTTTAAACAATATCTGCATAAGTACGGGCATACAGAGTCCCCAGCGTGCCCCGTGGAAGCGGACGAAACTGCGGAAAATGTGTTCTTCGTCTGCCCTCGCTTCAACGACGCGAGGAACGGCATGATGGCCGTGAGCGGTCGGAACTCGACACCGGACAATCTTGTCCAGAGGATGTGCCAAAAACAGGACACTTGGGACGCGGTAAAAACGGTTGCCTCCCAGATTGTCTTAGAGCTACAAGACAAGTAGCGAAACGACCAGCGACAGGCCAGAGGGATTAACTAACTACCAAAGCCCTAAGTAGTTAGACACAAGCGGGTGCTTAATGCACAATAGCCCCCTCCCCGAAGTAATACTGAAAGGTGGTCCTGGGGGCGGGGGGCGAGGCTAGAGGCACGGGTGGGTTTTTAGTGGGTCGAGGAGTTGGCACCCTCATCCCCACACCCTGAGTTCTTCAGGAGTCTGTAAGCAGATTTTCCACCCCTTTAAAAAAAAACACCTGTGCCAAAACTGAACAGATGGTGCTAGTGTGCTAACGTCAAACGTAAGGGAATCGGCTATGTGTGCCATCTGTGGCGGATACTACACAATTAAGAAACATTTGAATTGACCGTTACAGTGCGTGATCGACGAAAAAACTGCAAATGTTGTGTCTGTTCGTCTGTGATGACATATATAAATTTGTTCACTGATACTTTATTTATTTACATTTAAATATGGCCTTACTTTGCCGCTATTTAGTGTTTAATTTTTGTTTGCTGTGAATTTTGACTTGAATAGTTGAACAGGAATTGGGTACTATACAATCGGTTTTTAATATGCTTTTAGATCTACCTAACATGTGCAGTGATAGCCCGGAATAAGTATATTAGGTTGTGCGATCTCATGGTGGTTCGAATCTCGGTGGCTGATAGTTTACGTTATAAAGGGTGTATTCGATAAAAATGGCACACACATATAACTCATCAAAATTAAACTGATTATCAGATTTTCTTAAAATTTTCAGGGAATAAAGAACTACTAATGAGTTTTGATTTACAACATTTGTTTTATTCAATTTCAGTCTCCCATCCCGAATGCCCGCACCTTCCTTTTCACTCCACCCATCAAATTTTTGTACAACCGATTTTCCCAGTGTTTTTGTTGTTTTTACCCAAATTTTCTTCAATTCTAGCTCTGTTTTTATAGTTTTGGGATGTTTGCGAAGTTCCGTTTTCATAATTGCCCAGAATTTTTCAATTGGACGAAGTTCCGGTGAATTTTTCTTCCGTGTAAATCGCACCGTTTATTGTTCCGGAAGTGATGAAGGGAGCACTTATTTCACCACATCCGCAAATCGGCTGCCAGATTAGAAACTTCTTTGCAAATTTCGATAGTTTCTTCTTTTCGAACATCCTCCGGAACATCGAACTTCGACTTGGCAACGAAATATTCTTGCCCAGGAAGTTGACGGAAGTCGGCCTTGACGTATGTTTCGTCATCCATCACGATGCAACCGGATTTGGTGAGCAGCTTCGTGTAAAGTTTCCGGGCGCGGGTTTTCGCAGTGATGTTTTGTTTTTCATTCCGGTTTAGGGCTTTTTGCACTTTGTAAACATGTAACCTAGCACGCTTCATGGTTTTCTGCACAAAACCGACTGACACCTTAGACTTTTTAGAGACATCTCGAATTGACATGTTTGGACGGTTCTTGAATTGTTGTACGACTTTCCCTGGCCATTTTACTGTCGATTGGACCACTTTTACGACCACTCTCTTCCTTCCTTTGGACACTCAGACGCTCCTTGAATGTTCTTATTACACGATACACAGTTGTATTTGCAATTCCAAGCCTTTTAGCATCTACCGTTAGGACGCCCCTGATTTTGAGTTGTGAATGTATAATAATGAAACTTGGCAGATGTAAATATTACACTATGGATAAGATCTACTCAAATTTCTGGGTTTTTACTCATACGATTCCAAAAGTTACAGAAGATTTTCTGTGTGCCATTTTATCGAATACACCCTTTAGGTACAATACAATCGGTTAGTTCAATAGCTTTAAGATCTACCAACTACATGGGGAATAAAACTCGGAATAAGCGGAGATGAAGTTGTGTGCGATCTCAGGTTCGTGGTTCGAATCTTGGTGGTTAAGAATAATTTAATTTTTTGTTGATTTTGTGAGCAAATACGCAAGCAAAACGCCACAATTAAGTGTAACGTGACACTTACATCCAGTGTTGAAATATCTAACAAAAATGTAAGAAAATCGATCATGCTATACTGAATACTAAGTTTAGTTTATATTACGAAATCGAAGACAGGTCTAACAAATCGATTCGTTATTTTTTGCAATCGAAACAGATGTAGCTTTTATCAAGCTTCCATCGTAATTATTTGAACATTTGCAACTGTCAATAGCACGAAGCATTTATTGACACAGAAGAATATTCTTGCATTGTACAAAAACAAAACAACGAGCAACGAATATTTGGTCAAGAAACGTCTCTCTGGTGCTTGCAAGAATAACTGACAGATCTACTTTACCGACTCGAAATGTAATTGTCCAGCTTTTTTTATTGTTTCTGTCATGGGATTCGATCCAACATTTATGGTAAGAAATGTTACTGAGTCCTTGGTTGATCTCACTAAACCATGCTGACTCGTGTGAAGATACTTGAATAATGAGTATGAAGTTTTAACTCTCGACAGCACTTTAATATTTATTTTGGGATGAAAAAATTATTCCCGCCCGTCCCAGCAGAAACACTATCACGCATGAGTACTTTGAAAGAGAAGCAGCGATTGGCTGGTCTTTACGAAATTCATTTCTTGCATTATACAAAAAGTTGTAACGACAGCATTTCACAAGATAAAAAGCAATATGAATGTTTCTTACAATATACGAGACTTTTGTTCTATGTATAAAATCCATGTTTACGAAACGAGTGAAAGCTAATTTACGAAAATAAATTTTCAGTGTATTTTTAGGTGTGAAAATATTTTTAAAATCTTAGCATTGAGATTCTGGAGAAACTGCGAGACGAGCTTACAACATGTTGTATTAAAATGGGTTGTAAAGATCTTTTCGGTTATTTTCAGATATTTTAGATTTTCTTCACTAGCATCCAGTTAAATAATTAAGCATCCCTAGGTCTGCGTAAAGTAGCCACATAAGTCGTCAAAACCGGCAACATTTTAAGAAGCATTAGCTTGGTTAGCATAGAAGCGCATGAACTACTGGATTGAATTTTAAAAGCTTTTTGGTAAGCTCAGGGACCATAGCAGTTTTTGGTGTTACTTCAGCTAAGAAAACGGGTGATTTAAAATTTTGATCGCATATGGTTTGGTAACGTCAATGAATATTTAGTGAGTGATGAAGGACAAAACTCACGATAATGTATCTCCGAAACAAACAAATACTTCTGGAAATTTAGGTAATTTTTCCAAGTTCCAATTAAAATTTGATTTTTCTAATTCTAATTCTAATTTTCAACACGAATGGTGAAATATTCCTTCAAAACACACCTAATTACGAATGAAAACTTTTCTTCCACCCATCGGCTCCAATGAGCAATTTCCAGATCCGTGTCGAGCAACGCTGTAATTACCGCTAAACACGGACGTCACATAAAGTTGTGTCTATTATCCCATCAATCGGCACAATTACTTCACTCCGACCACCATCAATTAATAACCATCATCGGTTGCCTCCCGGTCGACCGCGCACACAGCTACCTGTGCCGGGAAACACCTGATATTTATAGAGTGACCTCGTGTCAGAACAAGTTCCTATATCACCTTTAAGACACCGTTGGTTGAGTTCGAATGTTCGCGAATCAAGTCACGATTCGCTCGGGAAGACGATGTCTCAATCCGCTTTTCTCGATATCCCAAAATTCTATGCCTATTGCTAATCTAGTATTCTGAGGAATGTTCGTTCTTCCACTTACTAATCGTGTCAAATTTACGATCATCGTAAATCGAAACACAGCAAACAACTTATCACCAGAGGTAAAAGTCGGCATTTGTTTACGATTCACAAGAATAAAAATAACCACTTGAGATAACCAGTTCCGACAAGTTAAAGCTTAAAAAAGCAACCCGGTAACAAAAAAGGCCATTCCCATTCATCATCAACGGAGCCTCGATCCAGCGAATTTTGCAGAAGTTTCACTCCTCGCAAGATGATTAGCATAAATTCGAGCTTGGTGTGGTGGTGTATGGAGAAGGGAGGTAATCAATCAAAATTCAGTTAGCTATGCCGCCGCCAAACCTGGACATGGAGTGAGTGGCCGTTATGTGCGGGACCGAATGTCCTTGAACCCCGTAGTTAAACTTTAGCAAGCCGATCCCCCAATTAATTAGTCAGCACATTTTCAATTAAATCACTTACAGGTTGGACAACGTAAGCGCCTTAATTGGAAGCCGAATCTGAGCTGTCACCAGAACTAGTGCAAAGTTGGAAGCGGGAAGCCCCTCCATTCTCGTTCACCTGTTCCGTCCCTAGCCTATATCGACATCCTTCGCTTCCCGAACATTGTAGTCGGGATCAAGGCCGTAAAGTCGGGATGGCACCAGGTTTTCCCTTTCAATTGCAAAAGACCAATCATCAAGATCTGGTCCGGCAATGCTTACAGCTTGCTTCCTGGGGCAAATTGAGCGGGATCACACGATGCAGAACCGGTCGGCGGGTCTACTTCCTAGAATGGATGTGAGTCAGAACCCTCAGGCCTAAGGAAAGAATACAAGGAAATAATCAGATCCTAGCGATCCAGAAATCCCACCAACGAACACTCAGACTAGATCCAATACATCAAAATTCACCGAGCTTACCATGCAATTGCACCAAATCTGCCCGGTAACAACTGTAATCTCAGTTAAAAAACGATTTAATTTTAATGCAACCGGTCGGTATGGACTTAATTACAGAACTGCATCCTCCACCTCTTCTATGAGCAGAAGCAAACAAGGAAGAGACTGCCTACGAAGATTGGGGCGCATGTTCGTTTTTACTCCACTCGTTCCTAGCCAAGTTTTTTTCCGCGACCGAATGATCTTTGAACACAGTAATGGGGTTGCCATGAACAGTCATTATCGTCACCATCGTCGTCGTCATCCATGCCGCGCTGACTGTTCCCAGTGATCAAGGAAGAAGCGGCTGTACCGGGCGCATGTCCTTGACTTCATCGTCGTCGTCGTCGTCGTTGCCGGCGTTCGATTCTAGAAGTTTGCGCCGATGGCGGAGTGGGTTTACTAGAGAACTTCGGATTGGCTGGGTGCTGTGAATCTATTTGCATACCGGTAAATCGTGTGCATGCGAGAGTGCAAGTGCAAATGTAAAGAGAGAGGCTATCTTGATATCATGCTGTCGGCCACAGTAACGAATTGCGATGATTTTATGGAGTGATGATTAGTGGGAAGAGTTGCACGTCGTGAAGGTACCTACCGAGCTGGCTCCGAGCGGCGCAGTGGTCTAAATCATGAACAACGTGATCGTTTGATATTCGAGCGGCAAAACGTAGCTCTTAGGGCATCTTCAACAGCGGTCTAAATCGTGGTAGGGATTTTTTTTTTTTGACCGAACGCAAAACATCGCTGCACAGGTGGTGTAAATTTTGTTTTATACCGGATCTATTTTGCGTCATTTTAAATCCGGTATAGATTTTGATCTATTCTCGCAACAATGTGGGACAAGAGAAATAGCGCTCCAAAACACTTCACTTCGGATGCTGATAATTGCTCTCAAATTGCTCCCGGTGCTAGCGAATTGGCTTTTCGTTTCATTCCTGAATAACAAATGGTTCTCTTAGTTTTTACAGGCACTGCATTTTCCGGAGAACGCTGACTAGTTCAAAATTAGGAGGTTCCCGGAATTGTGACTGCTGTGAATTTTACGACTAGTTTCGTGGAAAATACCGATTCCGAATAGTATTTCGATTGCTCAGAAATAAAAAGTAATGAAGTCTTCAAAGTGAACAATTCGTTTAATGATAGACTGGTTATGATAAGCACTCGCAAATAGGGGCTAGAAACTTTCGGCATTCCACTGGGGATCAGGATATTTAGGCCGATCTTCTCGAAGAGAAGATACATTAAATAATAAAATTTTTATTATTGCAGTTTGATAAGCTTTTTGGGAGAAACCGATGATAAAGTGTAGATACACTCAGTAGCAAAAAAAGCCGAGCAAAATTTTGTTTTAAAAAACTCCATGTTTAACCTCCTGTAACTTTGTCAATTATCAATATTTTTGACTGAAAATTTAACAACATTATAAACAGTGTATAAACCTTATGTATTCAAAATTTCACGTTCATGAAGTTTATAAATTTGAAGTTATCATAACATATGAGAAAAACGTCATTTTGGACAAAGCAATTTCAAAAATCCGTATTTCAGTGAAAAATTTAGGTGGCATGTTAAAAATTTCTCCAAAAAAAAAATAAAGCAAATAATGTGGACAAAATTTGAACTGTTTCCATGAAGTGGTTTGGACTACAGCTTTTTTTCACCCGATGCTGACCTTGCTGAAATATCGGTGCAAAAAAAAAGCCGAGGTGAATTTTATTAATAATACTGTGTAACACTGTATACGTAGTTTTCACAAACCAATTCATACTGAATGCCATATTTTCAAAGTTCTTCGTGGGTTACACTAGTTATTTGGGATATTTCACGCGTAACAAATCATGTGTATTAATAAAATGAATTCACCTCGGCTTTTTTTTTTTTGCACCGATATTTCAGAAAGGTTAGTATCGGGTGAAAAAGAGAAATGCCCATTTGGTGCATCAACTTTGACGTCAGCTGTAGTCCAAACAACTTCATGGAAATAGTTCAAATTTTGTCCACATTATTTGCTATATTTTTTGACGAAAAAGGAGAAATTTTTAATATACGCTAAATTTTTCACAGAAATACGGATTTTTGAAATTGCTATGTCCAAAAATGACTTTTTTCACATATGTTATGATAACTCCAAATTCGTAAATTTTATCAACATGAAATTTTGGTCATATACATTGATATAAAATTGTCAAATTTTCAGCCAAAAATATTGATAATTGACAAAGTAACAGAAAGTTGAACAACGCGGTTTTGGAAGCAAAATTTTGCTCGGCTTTTTTGCTACTGAGTGTAGATTCAATTGGTATTTCTCGGAGGAAAACAGTAATGTGTGTGAGTCGATCAAATTTTTTATTAATAATTCAATTTTTTTTTTTTTTTTTTAGGATCAGTTAATACAAAATATAGGAGAAATATTCAGCTAAGCTTCCTTTTTACCGAATTTGAATTGCCGGGTCTTTCGTTTAACACCTGCCATACGATTTTGTACAGTCTCCTTGTCCACTTTATTCGCCGCAGAACGCCAGTTTGCCTTGAACTGTTTCTTGCTCAGAACAGCTTTTTTGAGTCTTCTTAAGGTTCCGCTTGACGATAGGCCCAATATTATTCGATTGGGCGGAGCTCTGGCGTGTTGGAAGAGTTCTTGTCCTTGGGAACAACTTGAACGTTGTTGGCAGCATACCACTCCATGGCCTTTTAACGTAATGGGAAGATGCCAAATCCGGCCAAAATAGAACGGAAAAACTGTGTTGCTTCAGGAAAGGCAACAGACATTTTTGTAGGCACTCGCTCAGATAAATTTCCTGGTTGACGCAATGTAAACGTTTGCTTTTCAAGCTACATGTACAGATGGCCTGCCACAGCAAATATTTCTAGGCGAACTTTGACAGTTTAATGTGCTTGAAAATATCTGCCCCTTTCCCCGTCCGGTTGCCATATACAATTCCTGTCCAGGAAGCTGTTTAAAGTCTGTCTTGACGTAAGTTTCGATCGTCCTGTACCACGCAATCAAACTTTGTCAGCATCGTCGTGTACAACTTTCGCGATCGTGCTTTGGCCGACTTGTTTTGTTTATCGTCGTGATTTGGATTCACCACTTTCTTGTAAGTCGACAGTCCTGCTCTTTTTAAGCCTCTGTCCATGATTGA
>JASCZW010018228.1:0-15784 GCA_034211315.2 Aedes japonicus
AAATTGCCACACACAAAATTGATTCGCAAAATTCGAGTTTTCATCCGATTGCCATCAAATTTTCAGGGATTGAGAAATAACTATTAAATCTTCATTTTACCATTTTACTCGTATTTTATTTACAGTCCATACGCAAATGCCCGCACCTTGGCCTTAACCCCGGCCATAAGATTCTGCACAACCTGTGAATCAACCGTTTTTTGCATGTAAACCCATACTTTCTTCAGTTCCTCGACTGTCTTCACTACCTTAGGTCGTTTAAGAAGGTGCTGCTTCATAATCGCCCAGTACTTCTCGATGGAGCGGAGCTCCGGAGTGTTGGGAGGGTTGAACATTTTCGGCACGAAATTGACCTTATTGTCCGCATACCACTTCAGCACGTCCTTGGAGTAGTGGCATGAGGCCAAATCCGGCCAGAAGATTGTTGGGACGTTGTGGGCCTTCAGGAGAGGAAGCAGCCGCTTCTGGAGGCACTCTTTATGTACACCTGTCCGTTCATCGTGTCCTGGGTCACGAAAGGTGCACTCCGCTTCCCGCACGTGCAGATGGCTTGCCAAACCAGGAATTTCTTCGCAAATTTGGACATCTTCTGAGTGCGGACATGCTCGGAACGCTGAACTTATCCTTGGCCGTGAAAAACAGGTTGCCGGGGATCTGTTTGAAGTCGGCCTTCACATATGTTTCGTCGTCCATGATGCAGCATTCAACTTTCGTCAGCATGTTGAAGTACAACTTCCTGGCACGGGTTTTGGCGGACTTGTTCTGCTTCTCGTCGCGATTAGGGGCCTTTTGTACCTTGAACGTTCGAAGCCCAGCCTTAGTTTTGGCCTTCTGGACAAAACTTCGGCTTAGGTGCAGCTTCTTAGCCACATCCCGAACGGAGGCGTTCGGATTTCGGTTGAAGGCCCCAACTACGCGGTTGTGATTTTTGGTGTTGTACGGAATACTTTTTCCTTCACTTCTGAGCTTCCGATCGGTGGTCAACCGTTCCTCGAACCGCTTAATCACTCTCGACACCGTGGAATTCGATTCCCAACGTTTTATGATGGAACGATGCGAGAGATCCTTGTTCTCGTGATGAATGCGCAAGATTTTATCACGCACGAGCTGTTCTTTCGACTCCATTTCCGCGAGTTTTGATCACAGGACTTTAAAACTTGCAGGATGTAAATAATGCACTATGAACTAAATCCACCCAAATTTTCATTAAATTCTACCCAACGGTTAAAAAGTTAGAGCAATTTCATAGTGTGGCAATTTCATCGTAGACACCCTTTACATGCCACATTTGGTTTCATCAGCTTGATTAGTTCTCGCGTAATGCAGAAATTTCTGTTTCATCTGTTGGGACCCCCTGTTTTTATAGATGGGAGGGGCTTCAAACCATCATAAAAACACATTTTGCCTTGAAATACCTCCACATGCCAAATTTGGTTCCATTTACTTGAGTCACCTTAGAAACGTTTCTTGCTGTCAAAAAACTCCACCTGCGAAGTTTGGTTCCATTTCCTTGATCAGTTCTCGAGTTATGCATATATTTGTGTTTCATTTGTATGAGAGCTCCCCCTTTCAGAGAGCGGGGGGGGGGGGTCTTAAACCACCACAGAATCATTTATTGCCTTAAAAATCCTCCCCGGCCAAATTTGGTTCCATTCGCTTGATTAGTTTTCGCTTTATGCAGCAATTAGTGTTTCAGTAGTTCCCCCCCCCCCACCTTTCTGAGGGCGGAGGTATTTCAAACTATCATGGACACATTTCTTGCTTTCAGAAACCTGTACTTGCCAAATTTGATTCCATTAGCTTGATTAGTTCTGGAGTTATGCAGAAATTTCTGTTACATTTGTATGAGAGCCCCCCTACTAGAGGGAGGGGTCTCAAGCCACAATAGAAAAACTTCTTGCCTTCGAAAACCTCTACATGCCAAATTTGGTTCCATTTGCTTGATTAGTTGTCGAGTTATGCAGAAATTTATGTAACATTTTTATGGGAGCCGCTCCTTTCAAAAAAGGGAGGCGTCTTGAATTATTTCTTGCTCTCAAAAACCTCCACCTGCGAAATTTGGTTCTATTTGCTTGATTTATTCTCGAGTTATGGAGAAATTTGTGTTTAATTTGTATGAGAACCCCCCCTTTCAGAATGGGGAGGTGTCTCAAACTACCATTGAAACATTTCTTACCTTCAAAACCATCTACATGCCAAATTTGATACCGTTTGCTTTTTCTATTTCTTCTGCTATTTCTCGAGTAATGCCCCCCCCCCCTCCCCACCCCTCGTTTGAGAGCAAAGGAGTCTCAAACAACCATAGCAACATTGATTGCTTTTAAATACCGCCACTTGCAAAATTTGGTTTCATTTACTGGATTAGTTCTCGAATTATGAGGAAATTTCTGTTTCATTTGTTTAGGACTCTCAGTCTTTAGAGAAAGGAGGGATCTCAAACAATAATAAAAACATGTTTGGCCTTGAAATACCTCCACATGCTGAATTTTGTTACATCCGCTTGATTAGTTCACGAGTTGTGCAGAAATTTCGGTTTCATTTGTATAGGAGTCCCCGCTTCTCAGAGAGGGAGGGGTCTCAAACCACCATAGAAAAAAAAATTCCTATAAAAACCTCTACATACCAATTTAGGTTCCATTTGCTTGATCAGTTCTCGAGTTATGCAGAAATTTGTGTTTCATTTGAATTTGAGCCCCCCTTTTCAGAATGGGGAGGGGTTTTGAGTCTCCTTAGAAACACTTCTTGATGTCAAAAACCTCCACCTGCGAAATTTGGTTCCATTCGCTTGATTAGTTCTCGAGTTATGCAGAAATGTGTGTTCCATTCCTATGACAGGCCCTCCTTTTAGAATGGGGATGGGTCTCAAACCACCATAAGAACCTTTTCCGGCCCCAAAAACCTCAGCATACATTTTTTACCTCCGATCGATTCAGTATTGTCCGAGACAGACAGACAGACACACAGACAGACAGACAAACAGACAGATAGACAGAAGGAAACAAAAGAAAGAAACAAAAGAAAGAAAGAAAAAAGGAAAGAAAGAAAAAAAACAGACAGACAGACTGACTGACTGAGTGACAGAACTTCATATATATTGATCACAGTATTTTCAGAATATATATGGCAATCCAAACTATTCTTGAGTTTAGATCTTGATCTGTTCCATGATCCACAAGGCGATTTACGAGGACTCCATCGTACTTATGAGTTGGTTGCGCTCCATGCGTCATCATTGCACAATTGAAGTCATATTTCATTAGTTCAGATAAACAATTGACCATAACGGTGGAGAAATCGTAAATATCCGTGATAGTAGAATATTATGATCTAAGCACAAGAATAGCGTGGAGTACCGTAGATATCCTGAGAATTCTGTCATATGTCTATAAAAGGTGCAATACGTACAGTGGGGACATCGTAAACCGCCTTGTTGATCATGTGGATCATCAAAATGTGAACTCTAGGATAGTTTGGAGCACCTTAGGAATTATATAAATCCTGTAACATGTCCATTATAGTGTTACGATGTCCCATGGGGCTACTCGTATTCATAAGTACGGTGGAGACGTCGTTAATAAATAGCCTTGTTGATCATGTCACGGATGGGCACCAAATAGCAGAAATGGAACGAATGGCTTCGAAAAACAACAACAAAGAAGTACAGTTCAGTCTGATTTATTTTATATAAAGAGTTGACCTTAGTCTTCAAACATAGCTTAACTAATACACCATATGGTCTGGGGTTGGCCTTGCGGTGATTGCACATGATCGCTGGGCGGCTGCCACATTAATTTTCCGGATGCTGCGTCTGATCCTGTTGATAAGTTGCTTCATGTCCTTGGTCTTCCAATTATCCTAGTATACAGTGGAGCTCTATAGACCAAAACAATCCTCGCTAGGACGACACTCGGATTCCGGTCTTCGCATAGTGTGATGACGCCTAGTCCGGCCAAAAGACGTAGTCTCCATTCGAGTGATGTTTCTGAAGGAACGGAACGATAATTTTCTGCAAACACCCTATTTGGTAGACTTGCTGGTTGATGACCAGGCCACTTGGTTTTAACCATTGCCCTGAAACCATGTATTGCATCACTTTTTGTTCGAACTTCTACTTGAATTTGTAGTTAACCTTCGGAAGAATTGTAGATTTGTTCTTGGTGTAGAAAAAGTCGTTTCCTGGCATCTGGGACTTGGATATGGGAAAGTAGCTTTTGTCACTATAAATTAGAAGAAAAATTAGTAATCTCCATTTAATTCCAACTACCTTTGCTTATCTTCGACAGATACGCGTATTTCGTCTACAATGTGCAGACTTCTTCAGTGTCTCGTACTAATAACTCGACTTTTGTCGTCGAAAACGAAAGACTTTCTACAGTATTGTCGAATCATCCAGCGGCACTGGGACTTCAAAGTTTTGATTTGTTCGCTCGTGTACTCTGGGGATCTGGTTTTCTTTCGGCTGACTCACCGAATCCTTGTTGTTAAACAAAGTGCGCAGCGATCGACGCGTCTTTTTATCCATACTCTTCGTTGGAGGGCCATTACCTTTCTTCCGGATTACTGCCATGGTTGTCAGAGTACGGTGTATGGCGGTTTTCGAAACATTTTCACGCTTAAAACAGTCCACCGAGTACTGTTGGTCCCACGATGTTTGGTCGCTTTCGTCGGCACTTCCCGTTATTTGGTTGCCCCCCGTTAGGACATCAAGATTTGAACTCATGTATATTATGATGATGTCCAGTGTTGCATTATGATGTCATGTGGAGCTATTTCAACTCATACGTATGGTGGAGACATCGCAAATAGTCAAAAAAAAATAAATAAGAAAACTCTGAAAAACTTCCCTGAAGTTTTCTGAAGGACTTACCCGAAGTTTTCTGAAAAACTTATCTTAAGCTTTTTGAAGATCTTCCCTGAAGTTCTCAGAAAAACATTCTTGAAGTTCTCTGAAGCATTTACCAGAAGTTTTGTGAGTATCATTCATGGAATTTTCAAAAGAACTTCCCCAAAGTTCTCTGAAAGACTTCCCTGACGTTCACTGCAGAACTTCGGTGAAGTTCTCTGAAGAACTTCCATGAAGGAAGTAACCGAAAGTTTTTCAATAAAGTTCTCTGCAAAACGTATCTGAAGTTCTCTGAAGAACTTCCATTAAGTTCTCTGAAAGATTTTCTTGCAGTTCTCTGAAGAACTTCCCTGAAGTTCTTTGAAAGACTTCTCTGAAGTTCTCTGCAGAATTTCCCAGAAGTTATCTGAAATTTTTCATGAAGTTCTCTTAAAAACTTTGCAGAAATTCCCTGAAGTTCTCTGAAATACTTCTTAGAAGTTCTCTGCAGAACTGCCATGAAGTTCTCTGAAGAACTTCCCTGAAGTTCCTCTGAAGAAGTTACCCGAAGTTTTGTGAAGAACTTCTGTGTAGTTCTCGGAGAACTTCCTTGAAGTTCTCTGAATAACTTCCTTGAAATTCTCTTAAGAAGTTTCCTGAAGCACTCTGAAGAACTTCCCTGAAGTTCTCTGCGGAAATTCCAGGCAGTTCTCTGCCGAACTTCCCTAATGTACTGTGCACAACTACCCTGAAGTTCCCTGCAGAACTTACCTGAAGTTTTCAGCGAAGCTTCCCTAAATTCTCTACAAAACATCGCTGAAGTTCTCAGCAAAACTTCCTTGAAGTTCTCTGCACAATTTCCCTGAAGTTTTCTGCAGTACTTCCCTGAAATTTTTGCAGAATTTCTCAGAAGTTCTTTGCATAACTTCCCTGAAAGTCTCTGTCGAACTTCCCCGCAGTTCTTTGCAGAACTTCCCTGAAGTTCTCTGCAGTATTTTCCTGAAGTTCTCTGTACAACTTCCCTGAAGTTCTCTGAAGAACTTTCATGGAGTTTTCTGAAGAACTTCCATGAAGTTCTTTGAAGAACTTACCTTAAGTTCTCTGCAGAACTTTCCTGAAGTTCTCTGCAGAAATTTCATGCAATTCCTGAAAAACTTCACTGAAGTTCTCTGAAGAGCTTCCCTTAAGTTCTCTGAAAAACTTCCTGAAGCTCTATGAAAAACTTCCCTGAAGTGCTCTGAAGGATTTACCCGAAGTTTTCTGAAGAACTTCTCTGAAGTTCTCTGAAGATCTTCTTTGAAGCTCTCACAGGGCTGGTAGCAGGTTACTTTTTAGTGACTTGGTCATTATTTTGAGTCTAGTCACTAAAAAGTCACAATTTGCATCCAAAAGTCACTAAAGTCACTATTTTTCGGAAAATGGTCACTAAAGTCACTATTCTCGTACCACCGATACTAAAAAGTTTTAAAACAATCACTTGTACCTATTGAACAATAGTCAACCAAATTAAGCGATCTGGCCACACTATATAATGTGGAGAAATATACACCAAAACACTAAATGCCCTGAGAAACGATGTCCCACCTGAATGTCCTGGAAGACCAACTTACATTATGACATAACTTTGGAATATTCTATGCCAAAAAATCTAACTTTATTTTGTATGGCCCAGAAAGCTATGGTTACACTTGAAGACTTTAAGCTTTGAAGGACAGTTTGAATGAGCTGAAACTAACAAGGTTATCCTATGATGTCTGTGGACGTTTCAGAATATTAATTGATTATGTACGAATATTTATCGTAGCTTTGTATAGCCCAAAAGGCTACGGTTACTACCGTATATCTTAAGTTCTGAACTCAAGGTCAGTTTTTAGGAACCTGAACATCCCCGAGATAATCTGATAATGACTGGTGAGCTTACAGAAGCTTCACTGAATGTGTTTGAATGCATAGCGTAACCTTCATAGATTACAAAGCTAACTAAATGACTATTGATCAATTGAACTCAATGATTTTGATGATCTAGAACATGCCAATATTTCTCATTAGATGTTGACCTTCAAAAAAATTGACTTAATTTGGTTAAATGCACATTGTTACTTTGTTTAGTCCAAAAAGCTGTAGATTTTAAGCTACAATTCAAAACTTTAAATCTTCAGCTGGATGTAGATTTTATGTTTTGAATTTCAGGAAAGTTTGGATAACATAGAACATCCGAAGATTGTCTCATAATGTTTGTTGTTCTTCCAAAATATTCAATGAATATGTTCCAAAACACATCGTAGCTTTGCATAGCCCAGAAACCTTTTGTGACAACTGTAGGTCCTATGTTCTGATCTCAAGTATAGTTTTGATGATCTGAAACATGCCCGACTGCTTTATAATGTGTTTTTACTTTAAGAATGATAATTGAATGTGTTTGAATATGTTTTGTAACTTTGGTTTACCTAGACCATCCCAAGATGATCTTATTGTGTATTTTTACGTTCGAAAATATTCACTGAATACACTTCAATACGTCACGTACCTTTGTATAGCCCAAAAAACTACTGTTACTATCGTAGATTTCAAGTTTTGAACTCCAGGACGGTTTGGATTATTTAGAGGATCTTAAAGTTATATAATAATGACTGTTGGCCTTCCAAAAGGTTCAATGAATATGTTTGAATACATATGGTCACCACATATAGCTGTTATAACTATAGATCTTATGTTTTGAACTTAAGGACAGTTAGGAGTACCTAGAATATCCCAAGATTGTTGCATTATGTATTTTGGCCTTCCACACTGTTCAATCAATATTGTAAAATACATATTGCCGCTTTACATGCCCAAACACCTACTGTTGCAACTGTAGCTTATATTTTCTGAACTCAAGGACAGTTTGGATGACCTAGAACATCATAAAGCTATTAAACAATGACTGTTGACCTTCGAACAGGTACATTAAATATGTTTGATTACATATTATAACCTTATATAGTCCTAAAAGCTACTGTTACAACTGTAGGTCTGAAGTTTTTAACTCAAGTACATTTTGGAGGACCTAGATCCTCTCAGAAAGATACAAAATATATGCATTTGTACAATATTCTAATTGCTTTTTACAAAAACAAACCCAAAAAGTCACACTGCTCTGCAGTATTATTCATTTTTGCAAACTGGGTGATAACTCAATTTATTTTTTCTGTACTTATACATTGAATGGATAAAAAAAAATGAAAAAATACTAAAATTTGGAAATAACTTTTTAGTCACTATTTGGTCACTATTTTTATTATTTTAGTCACTAAAGTCACTATTTTTTATCCATAAATCCGCTACCAGCCCTGCTCTCAGAAAAAAACCTTCCTGAAGTTCTCTGCAGAACTTTCCTGAGGTTCTCTGAAAAACTTACCTGAAGTTCTCTGAGGAATTTCCATGAAGTTCTTTGAAGACTTCCCTGAATTTCTCTGCAGCACTCTTTAGACGTTCTTTGAAGAATTTATTTGATTTTCTCCGAAGAACATGCATGAAGTTCTCTAAAAGACTTACCCGAAGTTTTGTGGATCTATCTAAACTTTCAACGAATTCTATATTTTCACAACCAGATTTAAATAGATATTTTAGAAAAAAATGTTGGTTTCTGGGGCAGATATTTTATGTTTCTGGTGCGAAAATGTTGGTTTCTGCCACAATTATAGTCTATGCCCAGGGAAGTCGAGAAATTTTCCAACCCGAAAAATTCCTAGACCGGTCTGGAATCGAACCCGCCGCCTCCGGTTTGGTGAACCGAGCGTTTACCGACTACACTATCCGAGGCCCGAGGTCAGCTCAGAAGCCTAGTAAAGTTTAATAATTGAATACAGGATGCTATCATTTTAGCATTTTAGATTTTGATTTCGAGGAGGTCCGTTATACACAACAAATGTATAGAGGATTAGTATTCCTCAAAAAAGTTTTAGAATCTATAACCTTCAATCATCAACCAGTTTGGATGTTAATTATGGCAAAAGCGTTTAGACAGGCGTGTATTTTGAACTCCATTTATTATTTTCCCCTCTTTTAAAAGGGTTTCAACCGAGACAGTGATTTGTCAAGAGTTTTATTCTTTTTAACTGGTGCCAGACTACTAGAATGAAGATGGAAGCGATTCGACAGGCGATTTTAGGAACAGAGCTTTGAATAGTTTCCCTAAATTGTGTTCTTGTATTGTTTTGACCTTAGATTAGCTCGAAAATTGTGCTGAAAATGACAGACGAGTGGTTTGGGAAGCGTGTTTATGGAACTCTCTTTTTACAAAGTGATATACAACAATTAGAAAGTCTTTTAGTTAGTTTAATTTTCATTAAAAATTAAGATTTTTTTGAAATTATTCGTAATTTTTAGTAGGCGTTTTGATGGGAATTGTTCCCTCTTTCTGGCGTCTCTCTTAAGAATATAATTAATATCAAAAGGATTATGGGCTTAATGCTTCTTCCACCTAAAATTTAACAACCATAAAAGTTCAAATGTCGATCCACATAGGGACCCACCAAATGGGTCGCAACCAATAGATTTAGAAACGCTGGAATACATTATATGTTTGCGATCTTGAGCCACATCCATCATAATCAATAATCAACCCCATCATCATCATCATCATCATTGCCGCCTATTTCTTTTTCCTCTTTTCTAAATGCAATATGCACATAACAGCCAAAATAAATCGCTGTATCCCAATTGGCGTGGGTTGTTGGGATTCGTTTCCAATTGAGATTCATTCAATCGTATCGTGGCCAATGTCGAGTGCAGCTAGTTGACTTGGTCCGACAAATCGAGAAAAACCGGGGGTGAATGATTTATTAAGCTCTTCGCTTGAGGCGATGTGGAGGCGGGGATTGATTGGCAAGGGAATTTATTTCACGCTTTAAGCATTTCCCGATGCGAAGTGATTTTCGATTGGAGTTTCAAATGCTGTGCACGAGTTTGTTGAATCCTGGAAACGGTTAATTAGTTTGGAAAGTTTTCAAGGACGTGAGGACTATTTGACAGTCTTCAAAACTACTACCTGTGTGTGCACATACAGCAGCAGGTCGAACGATCAGTTCACAGCTCCATTCAACACACTCTGTTGGAAAACTTTGCGAGGCGGAGTGCCAAGGACCATCATAAACCAAGAAACAGACTCTTCCCTCCGGTACCGAGCCTCTCATTCGTTTTTCCCGCCTTCATAGCGGAGGCTCAATTTGCTGTGAAATGCTCGAAGCCATTTTCCAGCGACCGACATGTGTGTGTGGGTAGGTGGGATCCGGATGAAACCCGGTGGTGAGTGTTTTTCAAGAAACTTCCCCAGTCAGTCGCCTTCACAATGTTGCACATACCGCCGCACCGCAGGAGAAGAAGAAGATCGGGTGGCGCGCGAGTGTGTGGCCGGATTTGAGAAAAGAAAGAAGCGGTAAGGACTTCACAAGAGTTGTTATGTGTCGAGAATATGAACACGACTCGCACCAGCCAGCAGGAGTTGAAGATTGTTGGTGGAACGGTTCTGGTGGAATGGGAAAATTGTTCTCGAAAAGTGAGCTCCGTATCATCAACATCACTTTTCAAGTTTCCTCGCTATGGCAGTATACCATTCTTCGGTTACCTTGTTGTTGGTTGGTGGGTTGATTGCCAGGGGCGTGTGCAAGTTTTGCTTTCTGGGCCGAAGAGAAGGGGTGTGAAAGATTTTATCCATACTTTGTTACACGATGGCAAGTAAATACAATACAGTAAATTACAGTTTGTTCATTGGAAGCATTCGCCGCATCAATAATCTAATAGATTTTACAGATAGATTCGCTTGATTATTTGATGTTTCATGAACATATGTAAAGTGTCTTGAATTTTGTCACCCAAAAAATGATATCAATTTGCGTTAAACCTAATCAAATCCCTCTCGTGGGTCAAATTTTTCACCTTGTCGACGGTGAGATCTCATGCTATGCATGTTAGACCAGTAGAGATTTTGACAGTAGTGAAAGTACCACATATACTACTCATTTTTTACACTGCCACGTCGTAGAACGTTTATATAAAGGCACTAACATCAGGTGTGATACTGGCGGGTTGTGCCGCAATTCACTCTTAGACTTTTTACTTTTAATCTTTAATGATAAATATCTGACTGTTCGAAATGAAGCTCATAGCCACAGAAAAGTGTTACTTAAGACATACAATGACAATATTTCATTTAAATTCCATTACTATTCCATTGAGGTTCCGTTTCGAATCCGTTTTGCATCCATTTCAATTCCGTTTCGGTTCCATTTTAGTGTTATTTTGATTCCTTTTCAATTTAATTCAAGTTCAATTCAATGTCAATTAACTAATCACGGTTTGATTTTTTTCCTATGCTGTCAAGGGTGATAAAACTAAATAGCTCGGGGCGGTAGAATGAACGCCATTGGCAAAAGACAACCTGACTGACTGATCCTTATAACACACTTTAAAATTGAAGCTCATTACATAGTAATTCAAACTTTTAGGAGTATTATTAGAAGATACCGCAGTGCTGTAAGAAGCCAACGTAGGCACATTACAATTGAGAGTTGTCTAGAAATATCATTCGCTGTCTGAATAATAAATATTATGCATACTCTTTTGCAATACTTCTTGGGGTTGACTTCAGTATTTACTACTAGTTGTCAACATAGACTACATCGAAGGCCTGAATGTCGTCCAGAAGAATTTTTGTTTGGTAATTTACATGTCTTTTTGAAATCTACTAACTACTGCATACGGCCTGGAGATGACTTCAACACTAGGGGCTATCAACCTAGACGGCAGTTTGCCCCGGATTAACATCTCAAGGAAACACTGGAAATCATTCAACAAAGCTTGGGACATCTAGGATAGGGTATTTATTTGAGCTTCCATTTTACGACTGAATCATCGTGGGATAATTAAAACTGAGGTTTTGACAAGTACTACAGTGCAATACTAAATACTTGAACTAGTACTCAAGTGCCCAATATAGGATAGTGCTTCTAAAGCATTGATCGTAGTAGAGGTGACGTTGTGAAGGGGTCTAGTTTTAATAACCACGCTGTCACGCAGCTCCAGCTAGATACCCTCTAAAACAAAAATTGCATTACAGCTAATCAATTCAACCTAGTGGAATCAATCTATAATATCTATCATTATTAACACAACGTCTCTTGACGAAACACAATGTTTAAATGTAAAATAAAGTTTAAAGTTTGCTTTTACTGTAATCAAGATGAAATGAAATTACGCTCATCACCAATCATCAAGTGGTCGATTTGCTTAATCTATACTTATTTGCCTTTTTCAACCGATTTAAATCAACAGTATGGATGCTATTTAGGCCATTCAAAAAGTGTGATGGTGGATTATTCTAATGAAAGACGATCTTATTTTTTAATGCAGTTAATCAACTTAAAAATACAGTAAGGCAACTCACAAGGTGTGATAATTCAAGTCACAATTTTACTTTAATAACCGCCGTATAGTACCTCTCCCGGCTTTGTTGATAAAACTGTTTTGTCTACCAACACCTCCTCTATGATTCTTTAAAGCCGAAATTTGTACAAACTTGCCCACTCTATGGACGGTTGTGAAAACAAGTTAATAAAACCTTTATAAGACCATAAAGATTTGGAAAATGTTCTAGTGAAAGATGTTATGGCCATTTGAGAACCTTCATAAAACCTGTTGGCTGCCAGGAAAACCAGCATACGGCCAAATGCTACAGCTGTCAAACTTCACTGGGATGTCGTGGTTGGTTTTTGTTGTTATGCATTGTTCGATTCTCTGCTCTGCTAATTCCGTTAGCAGTAAATAAAATCTTATTTCCTGAATCTTTATGGAATTCAGTAAGGTTATCCAAAAGAATGCAGAAATTGGTTTCCGATCTCCAGTTCATCTGCTTTTCATTTCAAATTTTGTGCATTCATTTTTCGCATATCAATTATTTCTCATATTTCAATATGGCGAAAGGAAAAAATCTTAGTTTTACCAAAAAGCCAATTTATCTTTGCAATGACTACTATAAAACCAATGTGTCTCTAGGTACATTAACTGGAGGCAAGATGGTTTTAAAATGCTTTTTCAACTGACCATGATCTATGTAAATAGAAATGAGTTGGGGTTTCCTTTGTCACGATTTAACTCGCGAGCGGAAGGACCGTTTGGCAAGATTTTTACTTTGTTGGATTCGTCTTGGGCACCGGAAGGTTCTTATGATGGTTTGAAACCCCTCCCTTCTCTGGAAAGGGGGGCACCCATACAAGTAAAGCACAAATTTCTGCATAACTCGAGAACTGATCAAGCAAAGGAACCCAAATTTAGCATGCGGAAGTTTTTGGAGGCAAGCAATGTTTCTATGGTAGTCAGAGACCCCTGCCCTCTCTAGAAAGGGAGGCTCTCGTACAAATGAAACAGAAGTTTGTGCATATCTCAAGAACTAATCAAGCAAATTGAACCAAATTTGGCATGTGGGATTTTCTGGAGTAGAAAAATGTTTTTATGGTGGTTTGAGACCCCTCCCCTCTCCTAGAAGGGGTGCTGTCATACAAATGAAACTGTAATTTCTTCATAACTCTAGATCTAATAAAGCAAATGGAACCAAATTTGGCAAGCGGGGATTTTAAAGGCAATAAATGTTTCTACGATAGTTCTAGACCCCTCCTCTCTCTCTGTTAGGTTGGGGGGTGGTGCTCTCATACAAATGAAACAAAAGCTTCTACATAACTCGAGAGCTAATCAAGTAAATGGTGCCAAATTTGGCAGATACAGTTTTTTGAAGACAAGAAATGTAAGAGGGGGCTCTCATACAAATGAAACACAAATTTGTGCATAACTCGAGAACTAATCAAGCATGTGGAACTCAATTTGGCATGTGGAGGTTTTTGGAGGAGATAAATGTTTCTATGGAAGTTTGAGACTCCTCCGCCATCTGGAAAGGGGCGGGAGGGGGGTTTGCATACAAATGAAACACAAATTTCTGAATAACTCGAGAACTTATCAGGTTAATGGAACCAAATTTGGCATGTGGAGGTTTTCTAAGGCAAGAAATATTTCTAAGTTGACTCGAGCCCCTCCCTTCTCTGAAAGGAGGGCTCATATACAGATGAAACACAAATTTCAAAATAACTCGAAAACTTATTAAGTTAATGGAATCAAATTTAGGAGGTTTTTGAAGGCAAGAAATGTTTCTATTGTGGTTTAAAACTCCTCCGCTCACTGAAAGAGGGGTCTCTTATACAAATAAAATACGAAATTCAGCATAACTCGACAGCAAATCAAGCAAATGGAACCAAATTTGGCATGTGGAGGTTTTTGGAGGGTAGATTTATGTATACATAAAAATGAATTTCTGTCTGTCTGTCTGCCTGTCAGACCCTTATAGATTCGAAAATTTCTGAACCGACCAACGTGAAAATTTATATGAAGGGGTTTTTGGGGCTGGGGAAGGTTCTTATGATTGTTTGAGACCCCTACTCTCAGAGGAAAGGGGACTCTGATACATATGAGACACAAATTTCTTCAACTCGAGAACTAATCAAGCAAATCGAATCAAATTTGGCATGTGGGGGGTTTTGAAGGCAATCATTGTATGGTGGTTTGAGAAACCACCCCCTCTGGAAGGGAGGGCTCCCATACAAATGAAACACAAATTTCTACCAAAAATGAGAATTATCCAGGATACTTAAACACAAAACGTGTATTTCTCGGGTAAGAAGCATGTTTTGATAGAAGTTTGAACCCCTGCTTATTCAAGAAAAAAAACTCATTCCGAAAAAAACCCATAAAAGTGCCAGTTACATTAAATTTTCCTTCATTTAGTTAGCAAGCGTAGCAGCGCAACGCACCGGGTTCAGCTAGTAAGATAATAAAGATGAGTCCTTAAGCGGCATTTCAAATCCGCATTTTACGAGTTCATATAGTCGAAATAAAACCTTTGATAGGAGTAAAAGGAATTTGAGAAAACCAAGTCTTTAGATCGTTGCAAACAAGCTGTGTAGGTTCCAATAAACCTGACTAAAATATCAAACCGGTTGGCACCTCTTGGTGCCATAATAAAACCAAATTGATTTCTAGTGGCATTTATAAAACTTCAATAATACTTAATAAAGCTGGATGGTTGGAAATGTTACTTGGTATTCTGTATTGAACACATAATTTTACTCATTTAAACTATGCCCGCATTCAACCGATTTAAATCAATAGTTAGGACACTGTTGACACTTTTTACAATTTGTGAAGATGGTTTATTATATTGAAAAAACAAAGTTTTAAAAAAAAAAAAACGCTTAAATAGCCACGTTGAGGGTTGCAGCCTAGGTTGGGTTGTTTTGCACGGTTATATTTGTGATAGTTTTTTTCCTTCGTTTCTGAATATCATTTAATGCTTATTCACGACAAAAACTGGACACCCCCAAATACGCATTTCTCTGAAAATACTTCATCAACGCGCGAAATATTTCGCAAACTGATGGACGTATGTCTGTTCATTGTGTTAAATCATTTTTGATGATACTACATGCTTTTAGATCGAAGGTGGCGTTGAAAAAAGAGCAAAGGCGAAAAGCAATTGTGTACGGTCGCAATGATAATCCGGATCTGTCAGTAAGAAAACTTGCAAAAAAGCATGGTTTTGCTGCAAGCACTGTCCGTAACGTTCTTAGATCTTTCGATACACGCTTGATAGCAACCAGGAAGGCTGGGAGCGGAACAAAAACGGATCTCATGAAGGACGCGAAGGTGAAGTAAATATTGCAGAAGAGACCAGATGTTTCGGTACGTACTGTAGCAGGGAAATTAAAAATGTCACCAACTTTCGTGCATACTTCCGAGCACCTGGAAGGTATGAAGTCGTTCAAAGTGAAAACTGTACCGAACCGTAATGATAAATATTTTGATTAAACGAGAGTAAAATATCATATAAAACACAAATACAAATATGATTTGCCAAATAAAATTATTAAAACTAAAAAAGAC
>JASCZW010018229.1:0-15788 GCA_034211315.2 Aedes japonicus
TGTTTTGCTCTTGTAAATGACACTTCCTTTCGATCTTTCCGATTGAGAAAACTGGATTTAGGCATCGACTCTCCTGTAGAACCAGCTGGCGAGCAGACACCGGTGAAGACATGGATACAGTAAGAACATCTAGTGGCTGGAAATGGTGCGAACGTGGTTTTTGGTGTCATGCGTTCAAGGCACTTCAAAGTCGGACAAGCAAAAGAATTGATGCAGTTCTCAGGAAACATAATGGATTGGCTAATATTCGAGAATAAGTTCCATGACGTCTATGTTTCAAATGCAAGCTGACGGACAGAGATAGAGGACGAAGTTATCGATTTTCATGACTTTTCGTGCTGGTTGGAGGATGAAATGGGGACCATCTCGAAAGCATTTATACCAAGGAAAGTGTCCTTTGTGTAAACCAAACGATCACACGAGCCTCGATTAAATGTGAGCAGTTCACTAAACTTTCTGTAGAACAACAACCGCTCTTTAGCAAGATCCTGCAAAGTAAGTTATGCATGGCTGAAGTAAGATCGTTCCCGTCGTGATTGCTGGATCCGATAAAACCTGTAACGGTATAATGGCCGGCAAGAACCATCATGAGCTGGCATCATTCGGAATACAAGAAACCTGAGTCGTAAGTCTAGAAGATATGACAAATGAAAAATGTTTGTCACGTTAATGGTAGGAACGGTAAAACTCTCCTTCGTGTTGGAAAGGTAAAAATTCACAATCAAGACAACATTTTTGAAGTAGTTTGCACTGTTCGACGAGGGATCATCTCTATCAATGATTGGATGACGGACCTGGCTGAAGAAATGAAATTAAACGGCACAGTGAACCAGGTAACTTACCGTTGGACAAATGGAATATAACAACACAAGATTAGGAGTCATAGATGCGATCCTTTCAAATTTCTGGACCAAGCGACCAAGATAAGCAGTACGAAATGAAGAACGCGGGACCATCAAGAATGTGAACCTACGGCATACTGTCAGAACCTCGAAAATTCGTAAAAATTTGATGCTTGTATCCTCCTTCCTGGCGAAGAAAAGCCGAATACAATCCAAAACTCCATTCCGAGGGATTTAAATTAGACCAAACAACGCAGGCCTCATTGTCATTGAACACGGTGCAAACAACATATTCGATCAGAGGTTCACAATACCACGCTGCCATCTTGGTTGGACTATAGATGGAGAAATTTACCATGAAAGAATCTCTTCCAGGAGTACTACGCCCTATAGCCAACAATCAATATGCAACTAGCGACGGAAATTGGCTCACTGTTAGAACCCTTGGTCCGAATTACACTCCTTGAAGCCAGCACCTTATATATTGTTTCTTGCTGATTTTGCTGTGTTATTTTGACAGAGTATTTGAGAGTGTGGTTCATGAGTTCATTATAAGGGGTGCATTATTGAGCTTGGGACCGAGCTGGGACGATGTTCAGTACTGACTGAGCCAAGAAAAAATCGTTTTTGTATGGACCTACTGGTCTTAGAGTTAGTCTATGCTATAGCTAAGCAACACTATGTCGTTGATTATTTCAGATGGAACAGACACTGAATTAGAAGCTATTGATTTAGTGGAAAAGCCTATTAAGACACACGGACGCGGTGGTTTCAAACTGATTAAAATTGTTTCCAACCTGACGGGATGTTCATGAATCAATAGATCCCTCGTTCAGAGCTGAACCGACAGCGACTGTACGCGTTTTGGGTCTGCAAAGGCTTTTGAAAACCGACGAATTTGTTTTCTCCTTGGATTTCAGGAAGCTTAAAGCTGTTTTCCGTTCTGGTACCGAAATCCCCACCAAGCGACAGTTGCTACAGTTTATGATGGGACTATTTGATACACTGAATGTGTTAAGTCCTATAACAATTCACTTGAAGATATTATTTCAAGATTTATGGCGCCTGCAAATCTGATGGGATGATAAAATTCCTGATGGCTTGATTCCGAAGGGGCTGGAATGGTTGTAGCAAAACGAAGATAAAGAAAATCCGCCCAAGTAACCAATAAGCATTAGCATACCCAACAAACATCGGTGTTGAATTAGAGCTTGTTCAAACAAATTTGGAGAAGCTATTCAGCTATTCTAGAAGAAACAGCTAAATAGCTTCTCCAAATTTGCTTGAACAAGCTCTAATTTAACACCGATGTTTGTTGGGTATGTAGTAAATCAACCCTAAATCTGCATTTCAGATGCTACAAGCATTATACTAGCATTATACCAGCATCTTGAATGCTATCTGTTGTTAAGCTATTAAAATGCTTGTAGCCTGAAATAAGCATTTCAAATGCAAAATAGCATTAATGAAGCATTATCATAGCATTGCAGTAAAGCAGCCGTACATTGGGCCAAAAGTGGCATATATGTTGCATTTAGGGCGACTTAATTGCTTGATAGGCTGCCGTAAAGGCGCTTTGGTAAATGTAGAATTTAATGCGTTTTCCGATGCGAGAGATAAAACCTTTGCCAGCGTTATTTACATGGTGTATCGAAACTCGGAAAGACCACACGTGGTTCTGGTATTTACTAAATCACGTGTGGTACCCGTGAAACCGCAAACTGTCCCAAGGGTCGAATTACAATGTTCTGTGCTTCTAGCCAAATTATACAGAAGGTACCATTTTTGCATTAGTATGATTGTGTGGTAAGTACAATCATACCCTATGCCCAGGGAGTTGAGACATTCTCCTTAACAAGAAATTTCTACACGGCAAATAATCCACACATATTTATTGGCAAAAATCCATGTAAAATTCCACATAATATTCATTTATTCACACATAAACAGAACCTTCTGAGAAACACAAATAAAGTTTTTGTAGCAAATGAAAATATGTGTGGCCACACATAGTGGTGATATCATTTCTAGGATTTTTTTTCAAAAGGGCGAATCTAACAATGAGAGGCTCTCTCCTCTCTCACTCTCTTTCATTTATTACAGTGCCATTATAAATCTTTTGAGGGATTCTTTTGTACAGATTGAAATACAACAGTGCTGGCTACCATACTGTACAAATAGTTGAATGAAAAACGTAACGCTGAATGGAATATGAATGAAAGAGAAAGTAATCAAAGAGAGTCTCTCAGTTCCAGATTGGCCGCAATGAAAAAAAACCGTAGATTTGTTGATTAAATTGCAAAAAACCATAGATGAGACACATAGATATTATCATTGCTTTTTTATCAGTGTAGACAAGACCGGGAATCGAGCCCAGTCGACTCCAGCATGCTATTGCTTTGTAGCTGCGCCTTTACCGACTGAGCTAGGGGAGGACCCTGGAGGCTGGAGTTAGCCCATCCCAAAACGGAGATCACTGTGGTCAATAACAGAAAATTGAGCAAAGGGCGACGATTAGTGCATACAACTGCACCATCACCTCGGTCAGCGGTCCCTGACCATGCGTTATTTGCTTGTCCTCGCTTTAACTATGCAAAAAACGGCATGCCAAGCACATGACCTCAGACAACATAGCCCCGAAAATGTGTCAGGACCATGTGTCAGGACATCTGATACGCGGTAAACACAGCGGACTCCCACATTGTCTTTGAGCTTCAAGTCAGATGGAGAAATTACGAGCGGCAGATCAGAGGGACCAACTAACTACTAAATTCCTATGTAGTTAGACATAAGCGGATGCTTAAAGCACAATAGCCCCCGCCTCGAAGTATTACCGAAAGTGATTCCGGTGGATCACCAAACTGTTCAATAGTGAGTTTAGGTACATTTAAAAAACATCTCTTTTCATAATTAATGGAGATAATACATGCTAAAAGTACCCAATTAGCCTAACTGTCCACAACTTCGACCGATAGAAAAAAAGGGCTCTGGTTAAGCGGAAACTCTTTGAAACTAAAAAGAAAGCAAAAGGGATCGATGATTTCAAGAGAAGATGGAAAACCGCCACCGCTAACGTATCTGTGGATACTGTACGTTACCTGATGGCGGGTTTACCACAGAAAGTTCGAGAACTTTACAGTAAGATGGATTAACACCCCATTAAGGTCGGTATCGTGTTCAAAAGAAATTTCTTCTATCCCAAACCCATGTTTAGTTCCGTTTACTGAACCGGAAAAGTAAAGAATCGAAAAAAATTTCTGCAGCAGTATCCACCTGAAAAGAACGAAAAATAAAATTGTAATTTGTAAGGTTCCCACGCAACTAATGGGAGCTGTCACTTTTACTTTGGAAAAATGTTCCGCTCGATGATTCCGTAAGTTAAGGTGACATTTCGTTCAATGCAGATCAATTGTCAAAATTCCGCTTAGTAATATCATAGACTAACTCTAAGATCAGTAGATCCCATAAACACGATTTTTTCTGGCTCAGTCAGCACTAGAACATCGTCTCAAGCTCAATACGCACTTATACGAACTCACGATGAACACACTCAAATACTCTGTCAAATAACATGCAAATCAAAACAGGTATGCAAATATGTATAATGCAGCTGGCTTGAAGGTACTGGACCAAGTGTTTATCAACAGGAATCAATTTCAATCAGCAGTTACATATTGATTGTTGGTAATATCAACAATCAATATGTAACTAGCGATTTGAAATTGGTTCACTGTTGTAGAACCCCTTGGTCCGAATTACACCTTTGAAGCCAGCACCTTGTTATACATATTTGCGCCTTTGTTTTGATTTGCTGTGTTATTTTGACAGAGTATTTGAGAGTGTGTTCATGTGAGTTCATTATAAGGGGTGCATTATTGAGCTTGGGACCGAGCTTGGGACGATGTTCTAGTACTGACTGAGCCAAGAAAAAATCGTTTTGTATGTCAGCACCTTGTTATACATATTACGCCTTGTTTTGATTTGCTGTGTTATTTTGACAGAGTATTTGAGAGTGTTCATGTGAGTTCATTATAAGGTGCATTATTGAGCTTGGGACCGAGCTTGGGACGATGTTCTAGCAATTGAGCCAAGAAAAAATCGTTTTTGTATGGGACTACTGTCTTAGAGTTATCTATGGTAATATTGAACAAAATTCGATAAAATAACTATCAATAACAATAAAATAATATAAAGTAACATTTAAATCTATTGCCGACCATGAATCTTATTGTTTATGTATCAGGTAAATGAAAATGAATATTGTCATCACAATAGATCTACTATTCACCTTATATGCTAGAATTTTCAACAAATGTGAAACAATAAAATCAATAGTAATTGACTCAAATTTGTTCGGAGAAAAAACGATTTTTTCTATAGTTAAGATACATAACGACGCCCTGGTTCTCATTGTCGATATCGCAATTTACATTAGATTCTACTGTGGAAACAATAACTTTTTATTGTCATCTTATCGTCATGAACAATATAGTCAATTTTACATACGATTGATTCTATCGTATGGTTACAATACATTTAATTGTAAATCTATGAGAATTTTTTTTACGGGTTCCGTAACCTCTTTACTTTTTAGGTCGATACTGGCCTTTAACTGTTATTGCAGTTACTGTTTCTGTTTTACTAAAATTTATAATCGGTTTTGTTGTATTATGTCCAAATTTATTTTTGCTTACATTATCTTAGTGTCCAAAATTGAACGTGGACAGGCATTTTCTCTATAGGCATATTCATTGGTTTGGAAAGGAAAAGGATAGGATGGTTCCTCAATTTTGAATTCTTTTCAACCAGACTCAAACAAACTCTGAGCACCTTAACGGAAAGTAGCATCAGCATCATGTTAGGGAAATGTTATTACTCGTGTTGGTGACCCTAGTTTGCATGAAAGTGCTAAGAGTTTAAAGAACTTAACGTTTGAATCTTACTTCCCCTTTGTTTTTCAAATCAGATACGTCTGTTTGAAAAGGTACTCGAGGATTGTGAATTATTAGCTTGTCAATTAGCTTGTAGCTTGATGTCGGTACAACATTTTTGCATTAAAATATTATTCGTACACGATTATTCGAATATATTGTTCGCATACGAATTTAACTTGAACCAGAGTAGTATTCCTATCACAGTTGATCTAAAAAGCATGTAACAAAGAAACAGCGACCAGCTCTATTGCTATCGATCAACACTCAACAACGCAACTGAACGATCACCATCTGGAACACACTCTCATCAGCATCCCGAACAATACCACCATGCGCCTATTGTACTCGGACTAGCACCAGCAAAAACCTGTCGCACTCCAGTCCACATCGCACCGGTTTTCAATCGAGACACACAATTCAACTCGATCGCCGAACGCTATTCTATTGTTCTTCGCCCGTGACCTTGCGCTTCTTTCCAGAACCCAAGCATGTGCAAGCCATGAATAGGTTAAAACTGCTTCTATCGACGCTCTTTCTGCTAACAGTTTTCCAGGTAAGTGGAATCAATTTCTCGTTTGAATATATTGGAAAAATTTCCTCCTTAAACCCACGTGTATCCGTAGAACCCCATCGAAACCGAAGCCCAGCGTCCACTGATCGTTCAACCGGCGCACACACTTCCGAGCAATCAGAAGCCCCCCGGTAAAAATGCTCCACCCAAGAACGCCATCCCCAAGCCCACCAGCAAACCAACTGCCAAACCGCAGCAGACTGACGTGCTCAAAGAGCTCCGCGATCGCCTATTGAACGAGAAAGACACTCCTGAAGACATGGTCCAGCACGTCCGCGATAGCTCATTCTTCAATGCCTTCCACGAGGCAATCGACCAAAAGCTTGTCGGTTCAAGCTTCATACGAACGCTGGCATCCGTCAGCCAACCGCTGGTCAATGATTACGGCCGGGACACCTTGTTGATCGACTCAATCAGGGAGGATCTGAACTTCACGTTCGGCCCAAACGTGACCTGGTGGGAGACGCTGGAGCTGAAGAAGAACGAACAGCACGTGATCGTCGGGTTGAGCAACACCAGTATTGTGATCCTGTTCGAACACTTTGGCGAATACACGCTGCAACAGGAGTTTCCACTGGAGACGAAACCCACGGCATTTGAGATCGTCACGGTGTGGGACTCGGTGGCGGAGATTCCAGTCAGTTGTTTGATCGTTTCTACCGAGTTGCAGCTGATCTGGTACACCATGCGACCAGATACGAACTTTGTTCTGACGGAGGAGTGGCGCTGGCCGCTCTACAAGATGACGACGTTGATTCGGGCATTCAAATACAAAGACATCCACATGGTCTTGCTGATCGGGATCCATCCGAATAAGCAAAAATCCGTTTCGGCCACCCTGTACGAGTTCAACTTCGAACGACAGCAGTTTTGGTTGCTACAAAGACTTAATCTTGCCTACCCTTGTTATACCGTTGGATTGGTTCAGGTGGGTAAGGAGTTCCTAGTGGCATTTCCTCAGAATGACACGGCTATGATCTACAAGCTGTCCGCTGGCGAAAAGTATCGTGGAAAATTCGACTCGATTGCAAATTACACATCGGAGATGGTCAACACTGTGGGAGCGTTCCAAGTGGGGCGGTACGCCTATATAGCGATCGGAGGAAGATCCCCGCGAATCGTCCAGTATGCCAACGATGTCTTCACCTCCCAACGTATCCCAACGGAAACATTGGAAACGGTAGAAGCCTATTTTGAAATTCCCACCCCAACGTATCGGGACGACCTGATCCTGCTGGTTCAGCATAGGATGGAATTTGCCACACACGATCTACAGCGGTTGGACGTTTTCGTGTGGAACGGTGCATCATTCGATCAACGAAGCAATATCCCCTGTTACGTTGAGAATGAACTCATGGATAATGAAGTGTCGTGCATGCTGGACCTGTACCGACCCAACGGTATTGCCGGTTCAGCGATCATTCGCCATGGCAAGCAGGTGTCGATGATTGTTCCTCGTTATCTTGAACATTCGACACTTTTTCACCTTCACATCGAGATGATTTCCGCAGAACATCCGGTCAGGCAGAAGACTCAGGAGATGTGGGACACAATCGAGGCTTTCAACAAGATCATCCAGTATCAGGATGAAGTGATCACCGATGCGTTTGCGGCGGTGGCCGAAGCCGATGCGTATGACGTGCCACTGATAGTGCTTCAGAACTGCTCCCTGGGTACCGTCCAAGCGGACTTGGTCATACAGGATTCGGACTTTCAATGGGCAGGTGGGAAGGTTTGGGTTGGCAATAAAACGTGGACACACCAAGACACGGCGATAGACGTTCCGGCGATTGCTACGGAGATTGAGTTGGAAACGAGTAGGCTGAACGAATTGGAACAGCAGCTATTGTTCACGGTACGAAGGCACAACGACAGTTTTTCGCTGGATTTGGAGCAACCGCTGTACGTTCAAGGCCGGCTTGATGTCGGTGGATCTCTGGTCACGGATGATCTATATGTGAGGAAGTTGGAGGAAGATCCACCGACTTCGCGAGTGCTGAGGCAAACGGATAGCGTGAAGGAGCTGCGAATGAAGAGCCTCAAGGTTCGTCATCTAAACTTCGAAATGGTCAATGGAATTCCGGCGGGAGATTTGGTGTTCAACACGGGCGATAAGATCGAGTTGGCTAACAAACTGATCGTGGACAATGCGGTCGTAGCGCAGGATGTGATCCTTCCGAAGGGTGGCACGGTGAACGGCGTGGATCTAAGCGAATCGATGGTTTATTTTAACTGTAAAAACCGGCGCTGGAGTGACCTGAAGTTCGAATCGGTGGAAGTACTGGAGGATGTTCAGGTGAAGGAGACGGTCAACGAGTTGAAGCTCGATCTGGAGGACCTGGATGCTCGCTTCCGGCAAGCAAGTGGTGACGACAAGAAGGGCGACGTTTTGGTGACAAAGAAACTGCAACTGGATGGCGGCTTGCACATCCACAGTATCAACGGAGTTCCGTGGAGTGACCTCATCAATCGGATCGTGATGAAGAACCGACCGAATCGGTTGGCAAATTTGAACGTGAACGGAAGCTTGATACTGCAGAACGACAACGCGATGGTGTACCACCTGAATGGGTTGGCTTTCCCGATGGATTACCTTCTGTCCAGCAGCCCGATGGAGTCGATCGTGACCGGGTTCAAGCGGTTCGTCAACGCTACACGTGAGTATGGGGGGATTTCGTTGTCTTCTGGGACCTTGATTTTATCCGGAAATTTTGGAAAATTACTTCTATCATTGTGGTTTAGAAAATGCTTGGGTCTATGAATCCTGAAGTGGAATACCAGTAACTAGATAATGAGTAGAAAGATTAGTAATTTCTATTTAATTCCAACTACCTTTATTGATTAACGTTTGCATTAAAACAAATGCCTTTTTTCGGATGGTGATTAAAAAAAGCTAGGACAGATAATTGCTTCTGATAAATTTCCCATGGAAGATAATTATTTAAGCCTACTTGCAAAAAAAAATCTACACCCTTACGAGCGGCCTTTCGGCAGTTAACCGGAACATTCTCCATGGCGGACGACAACATGCGTGTGGGCATGTTTTTGAGTTCTTTCTTCGTTTTATTTATCAATTCCTCCTCAGTTTTCGCGACAGAATTGTTTGAGTTGATCTTTTGCTTCAGGTTGGCCCAGAAATTCTCGATGGGACGCAGCTAGGGGACGTTGGGCGGGTTCGGCGACTTAGGTACCACATCGATATTCAGCCGCTCCATTCCCTCCAACGATCGCTTCGAGTAGTGGGCCGACGCCAATTCCGGCCAGAACACCGCGTCTTCGCCCTTGTGGTATTTCTTGATGGACGACGCAACTTCCGGCAGGCATTTTGTGCTATAAATTTCCCGTTCACGGCCAGTTCGGAGCGAAAGAAGAGCGGCTTTGACATCCCTTCTTGCTGATTGTCAGCCACAGCAGCGCCTTCTTGGGGAACTTGGTGTGTGAAATGAACTTCACCTCGGAGCTCACTTCCTTCGTGGGGAAAGTAAAACACGAAGTGCCCTGCGAGTCGTTGTCATCCAGGGTGACATAGGTCTCGTCGTCCATCACCATCGCCACGTCGCGATTTGCCGGGAAGATCGAGTTGAACATCTTAGCAGAGTCCTCTGAAGGCGGTCACCGGGAAACCCTTTGTTATGATGTTCGCCTGTTGATCCGATGACCTCAAGTATCGGATGGCAATCTCTCCACGCTGCACAAGGTCACGTACGAAGTGAAACTTCATGTCCACATGCTTCAACCGACTGTAGTCCTTGGATTCTTCGGCTATACGGATTGTGGACTGGTTGTCCTCAAAAACTGGTATCGCTTAGTCGGATTTTCTTCCCAGATTGCATAACAGTCTCCTAATCCAGATAACGTGACAGATGGCCAAACAGAGTGCTGCTAGTTCAGCTTCGGTAGACGATAACGCAACGGTTTGTTGCTCTCGCGTCGTCGAGCTTACGGTGCACCCATAAACCTTGCATGCATATCCGCTTACAGATCGCCTGCCCAATCCGCATCTGAAAACGCCGCGAGTAGGGAATCATCCTCCTGCTTCCGGTAGACGAGCCAAACATCAAGCGCCCACTTTACGTACCTCAATATCTGCTGCAAGTAGTTCCAGTGTTCGTCGCTAGGTCACGCTAGAAACTGACTAAAATAGTTGATCGCGGCCGACAGATCCGATCTTGTTATGAGGGACGCATTAAGGCAGCCGATGAGCTCCCGATACGGCTTATCGGTTCGCTGCTTCTCGTCCGCTTTACCCAGTCTTAGCCGGTTATCAATCGGCGTCGACCTTGGTTTGCATTCGCTCATATCGAATCGCCTGAGCAATCCCTCCAGATAGTCTCGCTGGCTGATTCTCAAGATGCCTGCTTCGAAATCTCGCTCAATCGTCATGCCTAGGAACTGCCTAACCTCGCTGGAGTCTGTCATCTCCGAATTGCTCCGACAGTTTCCGCTTAACTTCCTGAAGCAGTGTCAGCGACGGAGTTGCGATCAAAGCGTCGTCAACGTACAGCACCAGGATCACTTGCTCCTACCGGATCTGAACGTGTAAAGGCACTGGTGGTTGTCGCTACGTACGAACCCCATCTTCTCAACAAATCGATGGAATTTGTCGTACCATGCTCGTGAAGCTTGCTTCAGGCCATGCGAAAGCCCGATTCAGCCGGCACACGAGTCTTCTCCCCTGCTCAAACCCGTCTGGTTGAGCCATATAGATCTCTTCTGACAGCTCGCCGTTTAAGAACGCGGTCTTCACGTCCATATGGTGGACATGCATTCCGCTCTGATTCGCCAACGCCAATACTGTCCGCAAGGAGTTCATCTTCGCTACGAGAGAGTTGGTCTCGGTATAATCAAAGCCTGTCTTCTGGCTAAAGCCTCTCGCCACCACCCTGGCTTTGTATTTCGCAGGTTTGCGCGTCTAGTCACGCTTCATCCGGCATACCCACTTGCACGACACCACGGAGCACCTTTCCGTTTTCTTCACGAGTGTCCAGGTGTTATTCCGCTGCAGTGAGCTCATCTTCGATTGCAGCCTTCCTTTCGTTCCAGACATCGCGCTTCTGTACCTCACCGATCGTTCCCGGAATCTCGTCCACGTAGTTGACTGCACTTAAGGCAAAACTTGCATACTCCATCTCAAAATCTCGATGCCATGGCGGCGCTGACCGGTTTCGCTGTGGCCTCCCACTGGCCGATTCTTGCTCCGCGGGTTCTACGAAGTCAACATCTCGAGCGATGACGATTTGCTTCTTCGCTGGATTCCATACTCTGTATCCGTTGTGGCTGTACCCCAGGAAGATTCCGCTCCAGGATTTGGAGTCCAGTTTCCGCCGCAGTTCATCCGGTACATGGACGAACACTTTACAGCCGAAAACTCTCACGTTCGATACGTTTGGCTTCCGGGACTCCCACCGTTCGTAGGGGGTTTGCTTCGTGCTTAGTGCACTCGTCGGGCTTCAATTGGTGAGGAAAACTGCAGTGAGCACAGCCTGTCCCCAAAATCGTTTGTTGATCCCTGAAGCCTCCAACATTGCTCTGGTCTTTTAGACAAGCGTCCGATTCAGTCGTTCGCTCAGCCCATTCTGCTGAGGAGTGTAGGGGACGGTCCATTCGACTTGAATTTCAGAAATCGCTTGTTTTTATATTCCCCTCCGTTGTCGCACCGGAGCCGGGAAATCTTCTGCCCGAATTTCGCCGTGACCCAGGCCTCGTATTCCTCGAAATACGTCATCACTTGATCCTTGGACTGCATCAGATATACGACTGTGGCTCCAGTCGTCTGTGAACGTGACGAAATATCACCGACAGTCCGACCGGTGTCACGGGGTCAGCACACGTCCGTGTGGAACGAGGCTCAAGAACACATGATTCACACACGATCACGCCCTGGTCACTGTCTTTCCCGGAGTCCATGTTTATTCCCGACACCATTTCACTTTGCATCAGTTGCTTCAGACTGTTTTCGTTTAGGTGGGCGAACCGGCGGTGCCACTCGGAACTCTTTTGAATCCGACCGCAAGACAACAACACACACTTTGCCTGGTCGAATAGAAATCGAGTTCATACAGTTTCTCTCGACGAGACGCACTCGCGACGATTTCGGAACCGCTGTACACCTTCGCTTTCCCGGACTCAAAAACGACACGCATTTCTGCTTTCTCTACCTTCATCACGGAAAACAAATTGCATCGCAACTTTGGCAAATACAAAGCGTCTTTGATCGTGCAATCGATTTGTTTACCGTTCACTACCGAAATCAATTCCACGGTGCCGGCGTACTCGGCCACTATTGTCTCACCGTCTTTGGCCACCGCGATCTCGACCGGTTTCTTCAGTCGATGCAGTTCACTGAATAGCACTTTGTTCCACACGAGATGGTCCGTTGCCCCGGAATCGATATACCATCGGGTCCAAACCACCACTGACTCCGACGAAACAGATTTCCTTAAATCCATCCGCCTCAGCAACGTTTGCCTTCGATTTCTGGAATCCTTTCTGGCTTACCTGCTTCTTCCGTTCCGGGCAATCGACCTGTTTGTGCCCTTCCTGCTGGCAGTGAAAACAGATCAATATCTTCTGCTTCAAACCGGAAAAAGCAGCTTCTCCGACCGGCGAGGGTGACGATTTCATTCCACGGCGCTTAGTTTCTTCATCCAGCAGGCGGCATTTCACAAACTCGAGCGATAGATTATCTTCCGGCATCGTCTTGAGTGCCGTTACGACTCCGGAATACGCAGGGCCAAGCGTCATTAGGAGATGGCAAACCACGTCGAAATCCTCGAGAACAGCTCCAGTCGAACGATACTTACGTACCAGCATATCGAAGCGAAGAAAATGTTGTTGTAAATTTCCTCCTTCGAATCGCAGCTGCAGCATCTCCCGCTTCAAATGCATTTGGCTCTGAAAACGCGATGCAGGGCGTCCCAAATGTCTTTGGGAAACTGCTTGCCCTGGATGTACTCGAGCTGCGTATCGTGGATCCTCGACACCAGCAGGGACTTACACCGGCGATCCTTCTTCATACGCTTCTCCAGTTTTCGCTTTTGCTACTTTCACCTCTTGGACGATCAGCTCCTCCACTTCCGTTGCATACGTCCGAATGCACTCTTCGAGCTCGTGCTCTTCCAAGAGTATCTGCACCCGAAACTTCCAGGCAGCAAAGTTCGAGCCATCGAACAGCGGCAGCAGCACACGATCAAACTTTTCCTCCTCCATACCGAAAACGCGAAAACTACGACACTTCCGACTACTTTTCGATTAAAGCGCGACCTGGGCCCATAACCTGAAGTGGTTTCGGATAGGCCAGGAGGAAATAACACTCGGAAAACCGCAATTAAGTTTAATGAACGAAAGAATTTATTCTGAAAACGTGTTTTACTTGTCACATTGGTTTTTGTTTATATACTGAGTTCAAAGGAGTAGATAAGTAGGGGCGAAACAATATTACGCTCAAAGGAGCAGAACAAAGTGGGGGCAAGCTAGAGTACGGTGGTTACACTCAACAGTTGGCCATCCGGAACCGGGTTTCGATGCTCTGACTGTTGTCTAATAGTGCCAAGATGTTGTAGATGCCGGGCGTATCCAGCGTCCCCAAAGGGCCACAAAGGCACAATGTCCGTTTACGACGTTCATTCTTTTGGATTTTTTTTCTCAACGAATCAAAAAAATGTGAATTTACAATCATATTTAATAGGTATCATATTTAATAGGTACAATCATACTTAATAGGTATCACTTGAGAGCAAATTTCGCCAATCCAAAATATATCGCAATCAAGATTTTGGATCCACTTGATGCATCAGTGAAGATTTCTGCAACGATTTTGAAAAAAACTTGTCTTTTATGCTTTGATTAGGTATTTTATTTTTTGCTCTTACCTAGGGGTGAGACAGCTCTACTCTGAGTTGCTTTGATGAACCGAGAAACTCGCGAGTAACTCAATATAGCTTGAAATTAAATCAATATTCATCGTTTCTTATAGTTTGCGGGGTATCGGAAAGTTTGACTTCCAATTTGTTTGAAACATTGTGGACATTCTGCTAATGGCAAAAGAAGATGGCACAACGGTGAGCCCTACTGAAGTACAATGATGAGGCATGATAGCGATATGAATAGATTCGCAATTTGCTAAACATCGATTCTGAGAAGCTTAAAGCTTGTGTCGGAGTGCAGCGGGCTGAGCTCGTTTGTCTCTTCTCCTTCTTAGTTTGGCCGTCTGGTGGAACGATGCTGTATAAAAAAATTGCAGATCAAGCCAAACCTGATGGGTTTATACAATGTGTGACTTAATTGGAGACATAAAAATAACTTCGTATCGAAAAAGGGAAAGGGAATAGTGGTAAATACGATATAAAATTGTTCGAGCATATCAGATATGTAGTTTAAGCGAATGTAGCTTGTTTTCCTAAAACAATGAAAATAGCTAGTTTCCAATTGTGCACACTCGTGAGCTAATATACTAGCGTCGGTTTGTTTAACAGCGAAAACAGAGAGCAACAAATGACAGTGCTCGCTTGCTGAGCAATGAGAGTTACTCGAGGTACCTCAAAAGCAACTCTGAATTTACTCGCGATGAAGAGCTGTCTTGCCCCTTGGCTCTTACTCACTACCACAGAGAACAGACATCCAGGCTCAAACGATAGCTTGTGATCATAAACGGAACTGTCGATTCAAATTAGTATGGAATGTCTAATGGGGTGGCGCTAGTGTTTCAATCTTGACCTAGGGATATTGATAGAATTGTTCTATTACTACATCGAAGTTGGTAAACAAAGTGATGATGAAAGCTTGAAAAGGAACGAACAAGTGAATGCTACTGGTGCACAAATCAAGGACACACTTTGGCAAAAACATTCCATAGGTATCTCAAAAACAATGATTTGTAAGGTAATTGCACAAGCATTGGAGAAAAGAGCAATTAACCCTCTTTGCAAAATTTAGACACAGTAGGTGGGTGGCATGGGTCAGAAATGTTCTAACGTTACACTTTCTAACTTCCCATCACTTTCCACCAGAGAGTCACCGGGATATGCACAGAAAAGAACTCGGGTGCGGAAAAAAATCGTCGTAATAACGTCAGTCTCAATAATGATTTCTTATACTTTTTAGGCATCAACCTAATGCTGTTCCACGCGTGGATTCCTTTTTTACATGGGTTACATTCTGTTGTTTTACGTGGGTGCCGGATGACGGAAATTTAACTGCACGTGAACGCTTCTTACCCAAGGGAAGCGTAATTATTTTGGATTGCTTTCACCGTGCGTGCAGTAATTAGTATGGAATGTCGCCGCACTAAGGCGCTACTATATAAGCATACACATGATTTTTGATATATTCGTATAAGCCAATTCGTCTGTTCTCTGAGTCACTACTCAACAATTTAAACAACAAATAAAAAAGAGTAGTTTAGCGAAACACAGCTCCGTATCAGTTGAATGCCAGAGTTTC
>JASCZW010018230.1:0-15782 GCA_034211315.2 Aedes japonicus
GCTAGGTATGAAAAATATGTTGAAATTTGAATTTTCACTATTTTGTGAATATTTTTAGTAAATATGATCCGATTTTCAAAAATGTACCAAAATATCTCTATTAGGGTTCAGGCTACCAATTGGTGACGCTTAGTTTGCTTGTATCTGCTAGAGATATCTAAGCCTTGATGTTTTACTAAGGCTAGGTATGAAAAATATGTTGAAATTTGAATTTTCACTATTTTGTGAATATTTTTAGTAAATATGATCCGATTTTCAAAAAATGTACCAAAATATCTCTATTAGGGTTCAGGCTACCAATTGGTGAGCTTAGTTTGCTTGTATCTGCTAGAGATATCTAAGCCTTGATGTTTTACTAAGGCTAGGTATGAAAAATATGTTGAAATTTGAATATCCACTATTTTGTGAATATTTTTAGTAAATATGATCCGATTTTCAAAAAATGTACCAAAATATCTCTATTAGGGTTCAGGCTACCAATCGGGGAGCTTAGTTTGGTTGTACGTTCTATAGAAATCTAAGCCTCGATGTTTTACTAAGACTAGGTATGCTAAATTTGATTAATCGGGTTATTAAAATTAATTTGGAAATTGTAGAAAAACTATTTCTCTTCATTTCTTATTTTTATGCCACTTTTTCATTGATTTCGGGCATTCGTGCTTACAAATTTCATCAAATTAACGATTTGAGCCGATTTCCCCCCCCGGGGCAGATTTCTGTAGTTAGCCTTAGAACTTGTACCGGGAGCAGTTGTATGCAAGCTGTATGGAGGAAAAGTAATTATCCTAAAACAATATGAAAATGTGAAATAGTCAATAGTTTTGATACATTTTCCGAATGGAAATTTCATTTTCTTTCGATTGTAATCATTAGTTTTTCTCTATAATGTACCAAAATCTTAGCCTTGATCGATTTGTAGTTAGCCTCAGTCGAACCTTACAACAGCATACAAGTTTCTGAGGCTAAATCGCGGCTAACTACAAACCGCTGCAGTCGGTACGTTAATTGTGATAAGAGTGTCTGCTTGTGGGGTGAAAATTGCAGCATTCGGCTGTTGAACTTGGTCAGTCGAGGTCAACATGTTCTGAATGACAGATTATGTAACAGGTACAGAAAATAAACTGGTAGCCTCAGAGAGCAACATAAACAGTACAAATGGTTAAACATGTCAATGCCTGGTCTACTGAGAATCTCAAAACATAAAACTTGATTCACCTAATATCTGGACGCAAGAAATAAGCTCTATCTCGGGATTGTTTAGATGAAATGAAACAGTAAGAGAGAGGTTCTTCAAGCAACTTTCAGAAAAAGATATTATGGTTTTAAAGTTTTCTTGAAGGTATCGCATAATCTTTTAGTTGTCGGTTCGACAACTTGAGTGAGAAAATTTTACTCTCATTTTCTCTTTCTCTCTCTCTCCGTCTCTTTCTCTTTCTCTCTCTCTCAGCAAAATCCCGAGAGTAACTTTTTAGTCTTTTCCGCATCCGCTTAACGATTGCCCAATATTTCTCGATTAAGAAAAATTGGGTGTGTTGATTTCATTTACGGTGAAACCCGATCGATAGTCACTGAAGTGTCTTTTGACAGCTGGCTAAACCTGGGGAGCACTTTATAAGGCCTTTGTGTGCAATGATGAACGACAGACTGCGATTATTCAGGAGCTCTTCTTGGGAGAGCGTCGTGTTCATATACTCATTTTTGTTCGCAGCTGCAAATCGCTTGCCAAATCAAAATTTCTTCTGAGCTTATCAGCAAAAACAAATTAAACTTTTGCCTGGGAAGCTGCCCAAAGTTCAGTTTTTCATTCGTTTAGTCATCCATTAGCATGGATGAGAATCTCTCTATATAAATTCGTGTTTTGGCCATTCGGTTCTGTTTCAGTGTCCGAGTTAGCTGCTGGTTGGCACAGTAAGAACAGTTGATGGATCCCCCGGACAGTGCTTTTGAAAAAATTATATTGTTTGTCAAAATCATCATCCGAGAGTCCTGGGCTTGCTCCAATTGTTCTCAAACCTATCAATGCAGCTGCAGATCTCGAGGTACTCTATGAAACCTGCTGTGGTGGTTCCGAACAATATTCCCCCGTTCACGGAAACGTCTGAGGGTTATTGCAAATGGTAGATTTTGCCAAATTATACGATCGAATCGCAATTTTTGAACCCCGGTGAATTTTCAATGGGGAGGTCGAAAATTGGTTTGCTTCTTTTAGCCCCCATATGTCACCATTTTTCACCACTGAAAGAAAAGAGCAAATCAAAATGTAGAAGAAAAGCAATGCGTCCAGATTTGAAAGGAACAAAGCTTTATCTGACAAATTGTCTTCTGTAACTAAACGTGATGGAATGCAGTAAACGAGTGAAAACGCATCGTGAATGATCTCCCACAGGCATCCGTTGAACCAATCTGAAGGTCGTTGTGAGAATATCACCATGAAAATATCACATGCGCATAGCATGTAATCAATTACTATTACTTCTCCCTTTTCTCATGTTCGCTTCCCTATCCCATGGCCACGGGCGTTGGCATATGACACATTTTGAGTCTCGATATGCCCTACTAAAATCAGCTCCTCAAAAACAGAAACACCGAGTCGGCCATCTGGACCCTACAACAGTAAGAGGGGAACCAATTTTACTTTCAGCCAAATTTTCTAACACAAGCTTCAAAGTGAGATGATTTCAAAATTAAAGTAAGAAAATCATATTGATTTCTCTGAATTTTTCATATATTTATAAAACACTATATGTTGGGATGAAGGATGGGACCTTCAGAGCACCCGATTTAAGAGAATTGGATAGGAAGAGTGGGACTGCCAACTTCCTGTTGTTAACAGTTCGTGAATAAAGAGCGGGCTCTTCTCCCCATATAAAGGGCGAACACGAAATTATTGCGACACCGAAAATGTCATGCCAATTTTCTTATAATGTTTAGAATCAAACCAAAATTTTAGGGTAGTTTTATACATATATTTACTTCAAAAATCAAAAGAAAAGTTAATCGATGGAGCCTTGAGTGTAAAATTGAACGCATTTTCGCTTGATGCCCTCCATCAAAGTCTTTACAGTGTCATCCGGTACCAGTTTCTCAGTTTTTTTTTCCATTTTCTTAACATGTCCTTCTCGTCTTTGACTGTCTTCTTGCTCTTCCGAAGTTCCCGCTTCATCATTGCCCAGTACTGCTCCACTGGGCGCAGCTCCGGACAGTTTGGCAGATTCATGTCCTTTGGAACAAAATGGACAAAATTGGCCTCATACCACTCCAGGACACTTTTAGAATAGTGGTATGATGCCAAATCTGGCCAAAATAGCAGAGCTTCGTCGTGCTGCTGCAAGAACGGCAAAAGGCGCTTCTCGAGGCACTCAGATTTGTAGATCTCGCCATTTACTGTGCCCTTTGTCACGAAAGGCTCACTCCTCAGTCCGCAAGAGCAGATGGCCTGCCAAATGAGATATTTGGAGGCGAACTTCGACATTTTCTTCTTCTTAAATTTGTCATCCACATAGAACTTGCTCTTGCCGGTGAAAAACTCCAACCCCGGAATTTGCTTAAAATCGGCTTTTATATACGTTTCGTCGTCCATCACACAGCAGCCATATTTTGTCAGCATCTTCTCGTAGAGCTTCCGTGCCCGAGTTTTAGCCGTCGATTGTTGCCGCTCATCGCGGTTTGGGAAGTTCTGTACCTTGTATGTATGTAGTCCAGCTCTCTTCTGTGCATTCTGGACGTAGCTCTGCGACATGCCGATCTTTTTAGCCAAATCACGGCTTGAGACGTTGGGATTTGCTTTAATCATCCGCTTCACCTTTCCCTCCGTCTTTTTGTTCTCCGGTCCCGGTTTTCTTCCAGCTCCTTTGCCAACCGCTCCTGGAACCGCTTCAACACTCTGGAGACGGTTGAATGGTGAATGTTCAACATTTTTCCCAACTGCCGGTGCGACAGGTCAGGAAATTCCAGGTGTTTGGAAAGAATTTGTTCTCTCGACTCGCGTTGGTTCACCTCCATTTTTGTTGAATCGGAAAACACGACTTCGAGTTTGACAGCATGTAAACAATACACATCAATGAGAAAGTGTGCAAAATTTGGTTGATTTTTACCCAATGGTAAAAAAGTTATGCCCTGTTGAATGTGTCGCAATAATTTCGTGTTCGCCCTTTAGTGGATTTTTTTCCTAGGCGAGGGCGCCGGTTCAATGTGGTTTCTGCAAACTTGTTTCTGGAAGGAAATCTCTCTAGAATTCTGAAGCTTTTAGTTGCCCGTAAGTGTATTTGCTTGTGAGCTCACAATATGTTTTTGGCCCTTATTACAGGTACTTCATGCAACATTTATCACTGTTCGGATTGGATTTGAATTTGGATTTGAATTTGAATTTAGATTTGAATTTGGATTTGAATTTGGATTTGAATTTGGATTTGAATTTGGATTTGAATTTGAATTTGAATTTGAATTTGAATTTTTGGATTTGAATTTGGATTCAAGTTGGAATTTGAGTTTGGATTTGAATTTGAATTTGAATTTGAATTTAAATTTGAGTTGGAATTTTGATTTGAATTCGGATTTGGATATGAATTTGGCTTTAAATTTGAATTTGAATTTGGGTTTGAATTTGGATTTAAATTTGAATTTGAATTTGGATTTGAATGTGGATGTGAATTTGTATTTGAATTTGGATTTGAATTTGAATTCGAATATAAATTTGGATTTGGATGAGATTTGAGTTGGATTGGATTTGGATTGAATTTGGATTTGGATTTGAATTTGAATTCGAATATAAATTTGGATTTGGATGAGATTTGAGTTGGATTGGATTTGAATTGAATTTGGATTGGATTTAGATTGAGTTTCGATTGAATTCGGATTAGATTTGGATCGGATTAGGATTGGATTTAAATTTGAATTCGAATTTGAATATGGATTTGGATGAGATTTGATTTGGATTCGATTTGGATTGAATTTGGATTGGATTTGGATCGTATTAGGCTTGGATTTGAATTTGGATTTGAATTTGGATTTGAATTTGGATGATTTTGGATTGGAATTTGGATTTGAATTTGAATTTTGATTAGGATTTGAATTCGGATTTGGATATGCTCCCTCCGACCCAGTTTCGCCTCAAATATCCACTGCAGCAAAACTGCAATCGAGTCCCGAACTCTCTTTTGCCCCATATTTAATCATCATAAGAATCTGAATTTGAATTTAAATTTAAATTTGAAGTCGACTTCGAATTAGAATTAGAATTGGAATTAGAATTAGAATTCGGTTTGGAATTCGGATTAGCATTAGAATTAGAATTAGAATAAGAATTAGAATTAGAATAAGAATTAGAATTAGAATAAGAATAAGAATTAGAACTAGAATTCGAACTAGAATTAGAATTAGAATCTAGAATTAGAATTAGAATTAGAATTAGAATAAGATTAGAATTCGAATTAGAATTGAATTGGAATTAGAATTAGAATTCGATTTGGATTGATTTAGATTGATTTGATTGAATTTGATTGATTTGGATTGGATTTGGATTGGATTTGGATTGGATTTGGATTGGATTTGGATTGGATTTGGATTGGATTTGGATTGGATTTGGATTGGATTTGGATTGGATTTGGATTGATTTGGATTGGATTTGGATTGATTTGGATTGGATTTGGATTGGATTTGGATTGGATTTGATGATTGAGATTTTGGATTGGATTTGGATTGATTTGGATTGGATTTGGATTGGATTTGATTGATTGGATTGATTGGATTGGATTTGGATTGATTTGGATTGGATTTGGATTGGATTTGGATTGGATTTGGATTGGATTTGGATTGGATTTGATTGGATTTGGATTGGATTTGGATTGGATTTGGATTGGATTTGGATTGGATTTGGATTGGATTTGATTGGATTGGATTTGGATTGGATTTGGATTGGATTTGATTGGATTTGATTGATTTGGATTGGATTTGGATTGGATTTGGATTGGATTTGGATTGATTTGGATTGGATTTGGATTGGATTTGGATTGATTTGGATTGGATTTGGATTGGATTTGGATTGATTTGATTGATTTGGATTGGATTTGGATTGATTTGGATTGGATTTGGATTGATTGGATTGGATTTGGATTGGATTTGGATTGGATTGGATTGGATTGAGATTTGATTTGAATTGAGATTTGGATTGAATTTGGATTGGATTTGATGTATTAGGTTTGGATTTGAATTTGGATATGGTTGGATTTGGATTTGGATTTGAATTTGGATATGAATTTGGATATGAATTTGGATTTGTATTTGAATTTGAATTTGAATTAAGATTTGAATTTGGATATGAATATGGATTTTGGATTTGAATTTGGATTTGAATTTGGATTTGGATTTGAATTTTAATTAGGATTTGAATTGGATTTGGATATGTCCCCAGCCGTGCCCCGATATCCATACTAGCAAACTGCAATCGAGTCCTGAATCTCTTTGCCCGTATTTTATCATCATTAGAATCTGAATTTGAATTTAAATTTAAATTTGAAGTCGACTTCGAATTAGAATTAGAATTGGAATAAGAATAAGAATTCGTTTTGGAATTCGAGTAAGTATTAGAATAAGAATTAGAATTAGAATAAGAATAATAATTAGAATTAGAATAAGAATAAGAATTAGAATAAGAATTAGAATTCGAATTAGAATTAGAATTCGGTTAAGAATTCGAATTAGTTCTGGAATTCGTTACAGAATTCGAATTAAGAGTAAATTAGAATCCGAACAAGAATTAAATTAGAATTAAATTAGAATTTGAATTAGAATTAGAACTAGAATTAGAATTAGAATTATAATATGATTTGGATTGGATTTGAATTGGATTTGGATTGGATTTGGATTGGATTTGGATTGGATTTGGATTGGATTTGGATTGGATTTGGATTGGAATTTGGATTGGATTTGGATTGGATTTGGATTGGATTTGGATTGGATTTGGATTGGATTTGGATTGGATTTGGATTGGATTTGGATTGGATTTGGATTGGATTTGGATTGGATTTGGATTGGATTTGGATTGGATTTGATTGGATTTGGATTGGATTTGGATTGGTTTGGATTGATTTGGATTGGATTTGGATTGGATTTGGATTGGATTTGGATTGGATTTGATTGGATTTGGATTGGATTTGGATTGGATTTGGATTGGATGTGGATTGGATTTGGATTGGATTTGGATTGGATTTGGATTGGATTTGGATTGGATTTGGATTGGATTTGGATTGGATTTGGATTGGTTGGATTGGATTTGGATTGGTTGGATTGGATTTGGATTGGATTTGGATTGGATTTGGATTGGATTTGGATTGGATTTGGATTGGATTTGGATTGGATTTGATTGGATTTGGATTGGATTTGGATTGGATTTGATTGATTGGATTTGGATTGGATTTGGATTGGATTTGGATTGGATTTGGATTGGATTTGGATTGGATTTGGATTGGATTTGGATTGGATTTGGATTGATTTGGATTGGTTGGATTGGATTTGATTGATTTGATTGGATTTGGATTGGATTTGGATTGGATTTGGATTGGATTTGGATTGGATTTGGATTGGATTTGGATTGATTTGATTGATTTGGATTGGATTTGGATTGGATTTGGATTGATTTGGATTGATTGATTGATTGGATTGATTGGATTGGATTTGGATTGGATTTGGATTGGATTTGGATTTGATTTGGATTGGATTTGGATTGGTTTTAGATTTGCATTGGAGTTGGATAAACTCATGGAAGGAAACAAGGAGCGGAAATTTAAAGAATGGTCTGCAAAGCACATGTATTTCTTAAATTCTTGGCGAGAGTAACTCAAGTATCTCCCATTCTTCACAAAAAAGGGGTTGAACTTCTATCAGAACATGCTGCTTACCCGAGAAAAACACATTTTATGTTTTAGTTGGATGGATAATTCTTATGTTTGGTTCAAATTTCTATTAAATTTGCTTGAGAGAGCCCCCACCCCGCTCCAGAAGAGAGGGGTCTCGAACCAACTAAGCAAAAAAGACTGCTTAGGAACCCCCACACGCAAAACTTGATTCCATTTAATTGATTAGTACTCGAGGTTTGCAGAAATTTCTGTTTAATTTGTATGGGAGCCCCCCTTGCCCCTTCCAGATGGGGTAGGAGCTTCAAAACATCATACGAACCTTCTCCCAAAAACCCAAGCATACAAATTTTCATAACAGTAGGGATAGTTGTCCTGTTTGGTTGACATTTTTGTCTCTTTTGTATGAAACCCACCCCTTTCAGAGAGAAAAAGGGTCTGTTACTACCTTAGAAACCTTGCCTACAAAAACCTCCACATGCCAAATTTGGTTCCGATTGCTTGATTTGTTCTTGAGTTATGCAGAAATTTATGTTTCATTTGTACGGAAGCCATCTCTTCCAGATAAGGTGTCAAACCACCATAAAAAATAAAACTTAATCTTCAAAAACCCCCACATGCCAAATTTGGTTCCATTTGCTTGAAAGATTCTCGAATTATACAGAAGTTTGGTGATTTATTTGTATCAAAACCCTCTTTTAAGACGGAGGAGGAGTCTCGATGAGAGCCTTCTCCAGTGCCTTAAATCCCTGCATTCACATTTTCTTAACAGTAAGGATAACTCTCATGTTTGGTTGAAATTTGTGTTTAATTAGTGTTAGAGTCCCCCATCCATTTCATCCCATTCTAAAGAAGGGAGGGGCTTAAATCCCCGTAGAAACATTTCTTGCTTTTAAAAACCTCTACATGCAAAATTTGGTTGCATTTGCTTGATTAGTTCTCAAGTTATGCAAAAAAATTCTGTGTCATTTGTATGAAAGCTATTTTTTCCTGATAAGGGAGGGTCTCAAACCACCATGGAAATATTTCTTGCCTCCAAAAACCCCAACATGCCAAATTTGGTTCCATTTACTTGATTAGTTCGCGAACTATGCAGAAATTTCAGTTTCATTTGTATGAGAGCACCCTCCCCCCTTTCAGAGTGGGGGGGGGGATTTATAACTATAATAGGATCATTTTTCGGACCCAAAAACCCCTGCTTACAAATTTGCATAGCAGTAGGGATAGTTCTCAAGTTTGGATGAAATTTGTGTTTCACTTGTAAGGGAGTGAAGAGGGGTCTCAAACCACCATAGAAACAATTTTTTGCCTTCAAAAACTCCGCCATGCCAAATTTGGTTTCATTTGCTTTATTAGTTCTCGAGTTATGAAGAAATTTGTTTTTCATTTGCATGAGAGCCCCCTTTTTCTAGGGGCGGGAGGTGGCTTTAACTATCATAAGAACCTTTCCCGGCCCCAAAAACCTCTCCATGCAAAATTCCACGCCGGTCGGTTCAGTAGTTTTCGATTCTATAAGGTTCAGACTGATAGACAGAAATGCAATTTTATATGTATAGATTTTAAAAGAAGAAGCGAAAAACAAAAGTACTGGAATCAAAACTTAAATCTAAGGCTTAAGCTAACTTAAAGCACATACATAAGTTTCATAAAATCCAGATCACGTACAGCCCAAATTTTTCGAACCCGTATATAAGGTTAACTATCTCAAACCCTAAGGGTCTATCTCAAATCCTAAACCTCAGATCTGATTCCAAGATGCCTTTGCACAAGACCAAATAACGTGATCTGCGTCCTGATAGCCTTGTCCATACTCACAGAGATTGCTGTCGCTCAGCCCAACCCGGTATAAATGAGCATTCAAAGAAAAATGATTGGACATGAGGCGAGACATGACCCGAATGAAGTCTCGACCCACATCCATACCCCTAAACCAAGATTTCTTCGACACCTTTGGAATGATAGAATGTTGCTATAGCTACAAATCACCTTTACTCCATTGATACTGCCATCGGACAAGTGACTATTGACGTAAAATCGTAAATATCGCCTTCCATAGCACCCACCTTTGCAAACGAGTCCGCTCTCTTATGCCCAGAATCGTACAATGAGAAGGGACAAATGAAAAGGTGATGATAAAATAACACGAAGATAAAACACTTATGTAGAAGCTCCTGTTTTTTCATGATAAAATCCGAGGAGTGCTTAACCGGCCTCAAGAAGTGAATAACTATTAGAGAATTGATCTGAACTTTACAGTTGGGAACAACACACAAGCCCTACGAAAGATCGATTCAAGAAACATTTGGTTGATATTTGGGACGCTGCGTGCCAGCTGCGATGGGTTTACTAAGCGTTTGCGCAAAGTTATCAAGGAAAAGGGCAAGGGATAGGAATTGAATTAATATGGTTTATTTCTATAACATGCATCTTTCAGATGAATAATAAATGCTATGATTTGGTTGAATTGTTTTGCTGTAATCCCATTTTGTTTTAGTGACACTAATTGTGAGACACCCTGTATAATGTTGTTATTTGACCTGCAAAATGAGCTGAACCAAAATGATTGATCATCGCATATTAACAAGTTTCCTTTTTTCGATCATCAAGTTCGAACCATTTTTTAAGAAACTATTGATAAACATTGATAAACACACTTGATAAACACTAAAAAGAGTTAAGCAACAAACTTATGCAAGTGGAATGCTCAATAACGTTCAAACCTGAAGTTGCCAACCTTATTTGTATAAATTAAATAAACGTTCGAATGCAATCTTTATCACTCACCCTCTTCCACTCTCACTCTCTCTCTCTTTGTTTGTCTTGTCCTTCTGACAATATCATCACTTTCACCACAACCCAACAATGTCTAATTTACGTGTCATATTGCGGGAATCATGCATTTGATACAAACAGAAAAAAAAGTATTAATGAATGTACCACCACCAGAAAACAATGCAAAACTCTGATGATGAAACATAAACAGTCTAGTAAACATGAGCTCTCGCCCTTGTCTACGCACCATGTGGGTCTGATGGACGTCTAGTCTGGAAAGCAGCATCAGCAGGCCATGGAAAATTCACAACAACAATAATGACATCCACCGCAGCCTTGTTCCGTTGTTTCCCCATTGTTGTTGTTCATTCTGCACTGTTCCAATTCCACGTCCTAGAGAACAATCCGTGTCAGTGAGGACCAGAACTCGGAGTGGTTTAGCTGGAAAAGAGCCTTTGTGGTTTGTTACATATTACTACATCGTGGCGTGGCGGTACAAGTTTCCCTGGATAGTTGAAATTCAAACACGTTTCAAACAAAACGATTCCGAGTAATTCTGTCGGCGGCGGTGGTCAGCATTGTTTGGCGGAGTGAAATTAATTCATGGTAATTAATACCACACAACTTGGTCCTATCTAGCGCCGGAAGATCGATTCTGCCTATGGTTAGATAATTGTGCTTCATAAAATTCGCTCCGTTTTAAACTCACAATTAAGAGAACCGAATTTCCATCGTGTGTTTCGAGGAGGCGTTGTTTCAGTTGAATGAACTTGTCGGTGCAATCTGGTCGAACGACACGCAGTCGGAGCATCTGTTGTCGGCCGCCAGCAAGGTACATCGTTGTGTTTTTCCTCAAATATGTTCTCCGGTACAATTCCGGGAATTCGTGGCCGAAAAACTTCACCTAGCACATCATACAGAGGCATCACCGACGCCCGAAACCAATGATCTGCATTAGATAGAGAGGGTGTTGTACGTTAGCTTGTTTGTATCAAAACATTCCGGGTGCAATCATGTGAATATTTTCGCCACTCGGACGGACTCCGGTGTGCATCAGTCATCGCCCAGGCCAACGCCGACTTATTTGGGTTGGGCTGAACTGTACTTTTGCTCGACCACACACACACCCATTCACATTCAGCTAGCATAGGCAGGGGGATGTTTCCGCAGGACACCGTTGCCAATGCTGGTGCAACTAGGACACCAGGATGGCTGTTGATCTCATATCCGGCATGTGGAACAGCAGCAACATCATCGGCATCTGTACAGCTCGTGAATTTCGACGATAGACAAAGGAATAAAAAATGCAAAACAAAAGCGAAATGCCGGATTGAGCCACCAGAGCTGAATCTTCTTCATTCTGGATACTTTCGATGTTTATTGTCGATGAATCCGATTCGGTGAGTTTGTCTTCAGTGATACCAATTCACGCCTTGTCAATCAGGAACGTGGTGTGTGTGCGAGAGTCTATCAAATTCAAGGTAAATTAAAATGGTATGGACAATATTGTTTGGCATGCTTGGGTTTAGGAACTACCACAAACGATAAATCTTTTTGACTACTGGAAAAGTCTAATCTGGACTAATCTGGATCTCCAACATATTGGAAAGATGCATACAAGACTGATGCAAATTTGGGAGTTTTCGCTCCCCTATAATCTTCCTCTAACAGTTGGAAATGATTTGAAAGTAATTTGGCAGTGCACATTGAATTTGAAGTTTGTATAGAAATAAATATATAAGAACCTAACTTTACATTACCGATTCTATACAGGGTGAGTGGTAACTTCTGTCGGTGTTTTTTAAACATGTGTAACTTTGGATGCTTGCAAATTTTTCTTTTAGAGTGTATTCAAATGACAACACGGGCTGGCAAGTTTGTTTTGAATTTTAATTCGTTCGAGAATCGTGGTAATCATGGACGCGGAAAGGGAGCTTGTGATAAGTCTTTTTTTTTTTTTAATATTTTGGACCGTGCGCTATTTTAATGATATTGAAACCACTCGTAATAAACTAAAGATTCAGTTTTCGCACTATCAAACGCTACAAAGAAAGCGGTTATTGGAAAATACCCCCCAGATCTAGCCGTGAACGCACTCTCAGGTGCCCGGAAGCCATAAAAACCGTGTGAGAGCGAGATTCATGCGGAAGCCTGGTGATTAGCATCATATCCACTTGTTTGTTGGTATGAGCGCTGTAGGATGAGACTCGCTTTTGTTTCCTTTCAAATTTGTGTTGAGTTCTTCAGAAAAACATCTTTTTGATGATAAGGTTAATCTTCCGTTGTTGATGCCGCACCTTAAAAGCTTTTGATATGTTGGGATAGTACATTTATTGCTTATCTTAATTTTTATCTTACGTCTGTTAACTAGTTCACTCGTTCCGTGTAATATTTTGTTAGAACCAGACAGGATTTTTCATTCAGTTTCGAATCGAGACAAATGTTTAAGATGTACCAAACAGGATGTACATTGATAATTAAAAATCATGCAACCTTCTCATTTTTAAGAACATATACCTCACTTACAAAACACTCACCCTGTAATGTGGCGCTAAAATATTAATCTGTTTTGAATGGAGACAAAATAGAGCAGTCTGAACGACATTCTCCTTAAATAAAGCGATTTGTTCCAGATAATGGTCTTGAAAACACGTTTATAACGCTTGCATTAAAACACAAAATGGACAAAATTGCCGATTTTTCATGGGTTTACCTTCACCCACACTGACGAAACTACCCATGCCCATGTCGAAAGGATATCGTGCGGCACTTTGTGAACGCTGGATACGCCCGTTCCGGCATATATAAAATCTTGGCACTTGTTCCCGATTAGGGAAACCAAATTTAAAGAAGGAGCTTAGCGATGCTCAAAACTGAAATTTATTAACAATTTTAACAACAAATTCTCATCTATACTAATCCTACTACTCACATAAAGTGGTTTCCTTCCACCCACTAGACCCTTTCCAATTCTCCTACTCTTTTCAGGTGTCAATCTGTGGTGCAACAACCCTACTTCCTATCCGCGGATTTAGACGGACCGGTGCTCTACAAATTTAATGCTAATATGTCATTATTATTATTATTATTTCACAGTTTACTACCGATCTACTCTATTAGAATCGCAACTTCACGGAGGTTTTCCACAGGGGGTTTCTTAACGCCATCATTGACCGAATATATGGGTAAGTATTTAATGTTAATAATAATTATCTTTTTAGTTAGCACAATTCCTTTTCTTTTCTTTATAGGTTCTACTTACTGGATTTCACAAACGACAGACCAAAAAATTATCCTGTCTGCTTATATTTCGCAAATTCAAAAATTCACTCAATTGCACTTTGGCCAACGAAAACAATTGTGTCTCAATCTACGATGGCGAACCTAATTTTTGCCTTGAACCACTGTTCATTTATTTTCCATTTCTACCACTCCAACAGCTGCTTTCTCTACTCTCTACTCTGCAATACCAACAGCGCAAGCTGTCATGTTGCAGCTATGTTGCAACTTGTCTCTGTTCAATTGGTTAGGGCTAGCTTATGCGGCGTCGCAGCACTATTAGAGCCAGCCATCGAGGCATCGAAAGAAAGTGCCGGTTCCGGACGGCCGACGACCCTGAGCGACCAGAAGCTCCAAATGATGCTGAAGAGGAAGACCGAGAGAAAAGTGGCTGCGTGCGCTTTGCCGGGAGGTTCGTTCAACAGGCCAAACAGTGAAAAAGTACCTGGCGAACATGAACATACATGTCAGGAAGCGAAAGTCGCGTCCACTGGCTTCAGTGCTCCTCACGAGGAAGTAGAGCTCCAGAGGTAGCGAGTTTCCAAAGAAGGTGCTGCTGTGGCTGACAATCAGCGAGAAGGGGATGTCAAAGCCGCTCCGGACTGGCCGTGAACGCGGAAATTTATAGTACGAAATGCCTGCCGGAAGCTGCGTCGTTCATCAAGAAATACCATAATGGCAAAGACGGGGTGTTCTGGCCGAATCTGGCGTCGGCCCACTACTCGAAGCGATCGTTGGAGGAGATGGAGCGGCTGAATATCGATGTGGTACCCAAGTCGGCGAACCCGCCCAACATCCTCCAGCTGCGTCCCATCGAGCATTTCTGGGCCAACCTGAAACGTAAGGTCTACTGCAAAAATTTTGTCGCAAAAACTGAGGAGGAATTGATATATAAAACGAAGAAAGAACTGAAAAACATGCCTACACGCATGTTTTTGTCCGCCATGGCGAATGTTCCGGTTTTTTTTGCAAGTAAGCTTAAATAATTACCTTTCATGGGAAATTTATCAAAAGCAATTATCTGTCTAAGCTTTTGTTAATGCAAACGTTATCAGGTTAATCTAGTTTTAATTTGTCTCTTAAAGAGCAGTTTGATGCGTCAGAAAATGCTGTTTGTTCTCAATAGATCTATCAGTGATTTCAAGTGCAAGGCTACCACGGAGGAGCTTTCATATGTCTTGTGGTCCGTGAATCGTTCTCAGACAAATTTTAAAGTTAAGACCCAGAATCAAATTCGTTGGCATTGCTGGGGAAACCAACAACATAGTTGGCTCGTTGAAGATACAAAACCGCCTACCTGAAACTGCTGAATTGAAGATAATTCGATAACTCTCTAATATCGGCTTCGAGAGCCTTATTAATTTAACTTTTCTGTTTTTGACTGTCAAATACTTTTGGAGAATCTATTATTTTTTTAAGGAGCCTTTTTGACCTTTTCAAATTTACAAATATTTTTGAGGTCCTCCTTATTTTGTAGCAATGAACGTATGCATTAAAAAAATGGATTATTTAAATGATCTGCATTCGATAACCCTGCCTTCAGATGATGAATCCTCCTGTGTATCGCACCGTAGCAAGTCTGTTGTGTATAGGGGAAAAAAATGACAGATTGGCAAGATTGACAATCAAATGGATCGGCTGAAGGTGCTGGTGAGAAACATCTTTTTGGCAAAGCGCGACATCGTGTTCATAATCGATGACGAGACCTACTAGACGCTGGACAGCAAGGACTGGCAGGAGACCGAATACTTTACGTCCCCTACAAAAAAGGTAAAGGTTGACGTTGAATACATCTTCCATTCCAAGTTCTCGAAGAAGGCCTGTCTGTGGTTGACGATCAGCAAGAAGGGAATGTCCAAGTCACTTCTATTTCCATCGCAG
>JASCZW010018231.1:0-15772 GCA_034211315.2 Aedes japonicus
GTTTTGTTCCTTATTGAAACATATTTGTTAGAAAATAAGTAATCGTTGAATTATTATTGTACATAGTAGTAAGCCATGAACTATTTCAAATTCTGTCCATTCGTTGCCCACACGTTATTCGAGTACGAACTACTTTTAACAGGTTATGGGGCTAGACAGCTGCCATAGCAACGGCTCTGTTTGAGGAAGAAATTTGTTTCGCTGTCAAGACTTAAGAAGTTCCTGGAAATAAGATGACGAACTCGGAACGACGATGATGGAAGAAGTTCTGGAGCGCATGCCGGCTGGTGAAGGCAAGGTGGCTGGAACGCAAGCTGGCGGAACGAGGGTACCAGGAGCATGGTGTAATTGCAGGCGAGAGAAGTTCTTCGTGGATCGGAAAATTACAACTCCCTGGCGTTTTCCACCAAGATGGTACTCATCAAGGAGCGGACCTGGTGTGCCGTGGAGGACCGTAAGGAAGTGGATCCGGAAGTAAGCGAAGAATTGTCGGAACAACCTCTGGCAACTCTCTGTCTCAACATCAATTGGAGCATCTACGGCCTGGTGCAGAATGCGAAATCCACTGAAGATGCATGGGGCAACTTGCGCAACACGTTAGAAGACAGTGGCTCTACTCGTAAGATTGGACTTCTTCGGAGGCTGACACGCATCCGATTGATCGGGTCCGAGAGGGACGACGACGTAATTTGCCTTTCTCCCCAGGAGTACGTGAATGAGATTATGCCGACCTACAACCAGCTGATGGAGGTCAGCTTCCAGGTGGACGATACTTGGATGTGCGGTTGTTGCTGAAAGGTCTGCCGAAGAAGTACGATCCGATGATCATGGGCTTGGAGTCACCGGACAGGCTTTGGCGACGGACGCATAGTCACAGGCGAAGATCATGCAGAAAGTCTAGGTGGAGCGATGGCTCAAAATCGTCCGAAAGCGAGGGTGCATTCTTCTGCAAGGAAAATGTACCAGTGAAGCAAGTTAGTAAGACTGGCATGAAGTGTTTCCGATGCAAGCAGTCGGCCACTTTCAGACTGTCAGAAGGGAGTGCGTGGAGAGAAGAAGTTATTCCACCTCCTGGGACAACGCTTTACGTCAAACATTGGCGATCACTTCTAGCAATAGTGATGCGTCATGCCTGACAATAACTAAAGCAAAAAGGGGGATATATCACCAGGTGAGCTAGCACCAACCTAACAGTAACCCCGCAAAATGAATCGGATGAATTTCTTTCGACAGGAGTTCGTGTTTTTTTATTTCATCTGTTTGAATTCGAAAACAAACAAACCACGAATACCTGTCAAAAACTGAATTCCATTCATCAGGATGAACCATTATCACCGTTCGAGAGTGACGTCATCTGTTATCGTTATAGATCTAGAAACTTGTTGTAGTGATGAAAACACCCGACCAGGGAAAACAAGCCTAATATCCTACACGCTCGTTCAGATCTACTCAACGAAATAGAGTATATTTCACCAAGTTTCGTATTTCCATGCCAAATGTCAATAAAGTAACTTGAAATAAGGAAACTGAGTAAATTATACTCTTCAATTGTAAAAGCGCTATACTTTAAAATATAGAGTAATTATAGTAGAGCTATCCAAAGCAAAAACGTCGTACAAAACCAAGGTTTAGCTCGGGAGCAGCTTTTTGCAGTCCACGTGGTGCAGTCAACCAAACGAAGCGATGGCGATTGCTTCTTCGATTCTGGCGCAACTACTCACTTGTGCCGGAACAACGGGCAACAACGAGAATCCACAGGATGTCTCATCCCGGATGACGTGGCCAACAACGCTGAGGTGGCCGTCGTTGCGAAAGCGATCCAGGCGAAGCTTGTGGAGGCTGCAGCGATGCGGTGATGCGCACCTGGGACCCCACGATGAGCGATGGCCACGCGGGTGTCCCTGATTTGGCGATTAATTTACTCCTCGGTGAGCAAGGTATGCCAGAAGGGAATTCGTATGAGATGTCCTCCAAAGAGGAGTCCAAACCTGGTCAACCCGGACGACGAGGTAAGGGTGATTGGTCGCGAAGTTGGCGGCCTCTTTAAGCCGGATCGAGCCCGGAGAAAAGCCCGTGGTGGAATTTGGTGGCTGGACGAGAAAAGTACGAGTTGTGGCATCGGCGCATGCGAAACCTTGATGTTGGCGGATGAAGCAACTCAAGACGATGGAAACCGGGTTCCTGGACCACGAAATGGACAATCGCAGCGCATACCGCGCAACGAAAAGTAAGCATTCCCGTCAAACGTTTAAGTCGAAAGGGCACCGAGGTAAGTGCGCGTTAGAGCTTTATTTCGACTCGGACTTGCAGCTGGTCCTTGTGCGGCCACAACAACTTCGATGAGAGGCAGTCGCTATTAATAGGGGAACGTCCATTATTTACGCGTCACGCAAAAATATGCCTTTACTGTAACCCCCTAGTTACTACGTTTTTTGTATGGATCACCCTTCAATTTTTTTTTGTATGGATTGTCACGTTTTCTCATACCCCCTCCCCGCTAACACGTGACATAGTTGATGGACCTTCCGATTATCTCACCTTCATGGACGACGCAAGTCTGGAAAACCGTCGTGTATTTCTTGAAGTCGAAGACGGGAGCACTCGGAAGAACTGCTGGAATTACAAGGCCTTTGCGGAAAAGCAGGCTGTCTGAGAAGATCAAGCGAATCCGCACCGACAATGGAAAAAGTATGCAAATCAAAATTTTTGAAGCTTCCTGCGGAAGGAGGGAGCTCCAGCACCGAAACGATCGGCTCCTTACAGCTCAGAGCAAAATGGATTGGCCGAACGGATGAATCGACCGTTGACCGAAAGAGCAAAGAGCATGCCGTTCGATGCTAACCTGACAACCGTTCCCAAGCAGCACATTACGATCATACTTTGTTGTAGTAACTTCGATTTTGACTAAGCAAGTCATATTTATGTTATTTCAACCGAATGGCAACAAGTGTGCTACTTAGGGTTTTGGGCAGTAGCAGTTGTTACCGCATCCCACGTTGTTAACCGATCGCCGACAAAGGGACTTTCCGTGACCCGTGAGAAGTTCTCCGGAAACCGGCAGAATGTGTCGCACCTACGAGTGTGTGGCGCCAAGGTCATGGTTCATGTACCAAAGAAGAAGCGAAAGAAGTGGGTTTCGGTTGGCTACGGCGAAGGTTCAAAGGCGTATAGAGGTAAGCAGCAAAGAAGACGAAGGCGATTTTCGTCTGCCGAGATGTACTTTTTCTTGACGAATGCCAACTGAAACGCAGGAGACAACGGAGAAACCATAAAACGAGGAGGTCGAAGGACGAGAGCTGGTGATTCAGAATGAACGAGTCGACCAGACTGAACCAAGCTAAGCAGATGATGAGCCCGAGGACGATGCTGCTGGCGAGAATGTCCTGGGTGAAACGGTCTACAACGACGTAGATTCTATAGATGATGAGGAGTTGCCACATTCCATGCTCCCTCCACAAGCAGAGGACCCTTAATTGTTGGTAAGGTGCAGGTGTAGGTGGAGAGAGCACACTGTCCCAGCGCAAATATCGCGATTATATTATGAGCTGTAATACTTTTTCTGAAAGTGGTTCCTAATCTGAACAGATACATTCCGTCGAAATGGAAGGCACGCCTCAGCTCCAGGCACAGCTCCAAGAGGTGCTAGCTCGTTACGACGAAGGAAGTGATGCTGACGAAATACGGAAGCGATGCTGACGAAATACGAGGCATCGATGGAGAAGGAAGCCTTTACCCTGCAAGTGGAGTAACTTAGCATTAGCATTAGCATTAGCATTAGCATTGACGTTAGCACACCTCGTGGATGGAGCTACGATGAGGAATAATTCGTTGAAGACATTGCATGTCACCATGAAACGAAACCTAATTACGGTTACTGTTACGTTTCTTCACGCAATAATCTCCACGAAGACACTCCTCGATCGCTCACCTAGCCACGTCCATGCAACCGTTGGTGATAGGGAGGATTTGGTATCTACCTTAAGAAGACACGGGAACCCACGTAGCCTTCAGTTGATATCAAAGGAAAGAAGGAAATTAATAGTCGAAGAGAATAGATAAACAGAATGCCCTGTTTGGTGTACAGAACAAAAAAATATTCAAACATGGTCGTTGGGAGCATCTAGTCTAAGAAGGTTAAGTGATGCTCCATTTCTCTTCAAACGGTTGGGACTTTAGCATTAACTATAGTCCTAGCACCCTATGGCTTATGGTTATAGCGCCATTACTCGCTCTCTGAAAAGAAGAATGTCTCCGAGATAAGCCTATCCACTTCCATTTAACATTACGCCAAACATATTGAGTGTCGTAGAACCACTTCTCTCTGCGTAGGCTTGGCAGTCGGTTGGAACATGAGCACTAATTCTTGTCTTAGCCTTGGCTTATGGTTCCCTATAAAAAGAAAAAGGACTCATCGCCACACACACACACACACACACACACACACACACACACACACGACACACACACACACACACACACTCACACACACAGACACACACACACACACACACACACACACTCACACACACGACACACACACACAGACACACACACAGACACACACACATCGGATATACGTTTGCAGCCGTACATGTCAGGCGCTGCTTAGGTTGATGTTTTAGGGCGGTGGGAGTGGACTAAGATTGCAATATACAACAATGTCTTTCCAAGTTCGTTTGGAGTAAATAAGGCCAACAGCTCATCAGAGTTATATAAAATTAGTTGTACTTATCTGTAAAAAGTCCAGTATCCATTACTGTCCTTGTCTTCTCACATTCATTTCATTTACTACGTTGTTGTAAATGCTCTTCTGCAGGTTACATGAAAAATTTCCTACTCTCAAGAACATCTTTAGCCAGAAATTTCATCACCGCAGCCGGAACCTGGCGAATACGATCCTGGTCCGGACGGTTCTTCTTCTTTCCAAATTGTAAAAGACACTCTTCTTTCTTCTTAACACTTCAATACACAATTTAAAACTCACTTCTCACAGTAATTTTTAATATTGGAAATTAGATTCACGGAAACCAACGGAAAAAACTTGACAGCTTCTTGAAAAGCCAACCGACCGCGGGCAGAGCCTCCTCGATACTCCCTTTACCCTGCAAGTGGAGTAACAAGCAGATAATGAACGCGGAAGGATCTGTGGAGCGGTACAAAGCCCGTTTGGTCATCAAGGGCTTCGTCCAGGTGCATGGTATCGATTACGACCGAAACGTACGCCCCTGTTGTTTGGTATGCCACCATCCGGTATCTGATGTCGATGGCTGCTAAGATGAATCTCAAGATCCATCAGCTGGACGCGGTGTCGACGTTCCTGCAGGGTGGCCTTGAAGAAGAGGAAATCTATATGGAACAGCCGCAGGGATTCTTCGTCGGTGTTCGCAAACAACCAGCGATGGGTGGATCGTTTGAATAAACCGCAGTAGCCGTGTAATGGTTGATCAGGAGAGATACGTCTGCTGAAGCTCTTCAATGTTGCAGATTGCAATGTTGTTGCAACCCCTGCAGATCCAAACTAGAAACTAACCAAGTCGAGGTGCCCAAGTACCGAAGAGAATCGGAAGCAGATGGAGAACTTCACATTCTGAGAGCTTGTGGGAAGTCTGTAGTATCTGGCGCTATCGTCACGGCCGAACATTTGCTTCGCGGTGAACATTGTAAGCCAGATTGCCAGAACCCAGGAAAGGCGCATTGTCTTGCAGCAAAGAGGATTCTGTGGTACCGCAAGGGAACCAAATCGATGAAAACGACATACTCGAAGGAGTCCCATGAAGGTTTCGTTTGTTACAGTGACGCGGATTGGGCGAATGATCCTGAAACACGTCATTCTATCACCGGCTTGTCTTCAACCTGGCAGGTGGTGCCATTTCGTGGAGCTGCCGTAAGCAGCCTACAGTTGCTTTGTCAAAAATAGAGACAGAGTATATCGCTGTTTCGGCGGTGACCTAAGAAGCCCTGTGGTGGCTTGGACTACGGGAGGAGTTGCTAGGAGTTTCGGAGGCAAATCCAATCCGTTGCGACAACCTGAGTGCTGTGTATCTGGCGAAAAAGTATATTTGTTCATTCGTTGCCCACACGTCATTCGAGTAAGACCTACTTTTAACAATATTAAACAGGTATTTTGGCGTAGACTAGGTCTAATGGCAAGGGTAGATGTCAATTGAAATATCGAAACAAATTGAACGATTATAACTTCATAAATGCTCGATAAATGTTTTATATGTTAAGATCAATGGATTGGGAATTTTCCCGTGTATCAATTCAACAATCAAACATTATCCTTTAACAATTTTGAACTAATGAAATAAACGAAAATAAAAGGTGATGCCTTTTGTTTTGCAGACTAAATTTACTAAATGCAAAGTACTTTCCTATCACAGATTTCAAATGTGAGGAAGGGAGGTATGACATGCATTGTTACCAAATGCACTGATTTATCTAGATTGACACATATTTTTTTCATTTTTTTTTTACATACAGATATCAGTATGTAAAGGTTACAGGTTTTTGAGATAAACCAAGATTTTAAAGAAATGTTGATAATTGCTTGTCCACTCAAAAACCTCAAATTCATAATATGTGCACATTTCAAGATCAAACCTTTTTACCATTTCTACTTTCATTGTGCTGTTGCAAAAGAAAACGATTGATACCGACACCAACAATCAATAGGAAACTAGCGGTTGCAAATTGGTTCACTATTTAAGAAGTACCAAGTTCACTTTATAAGAAGTACCCAAGTGCACCTGACACCTTGCACCTCGCAATGTATATTCTTCCGCTTTTCTGTACATTTTTTTTGTGGGTTACTTTGTTAATTTGACATAATATATGAGAGATCCTTCGATGTAAGTTAAATTATTAGGGACGATCCATTAGGCTTGGGACTACTTCCTGAGCCAAAAAATATATCCATTTTGTTCTTGAATATTCAGCTCCTGCTAACACTACAGTGACAGCTGACAGTCTGAAATTCAGTTTGTGTGTGTATAATAGATTTATAATAGAATTTCCCAAAGACTTGAGGAAAGTTCTCTGACATTCCTTGAGATATTCCTGCTGGTGTTTCTATAATGATTCTTAAGGAGTTCGTAGGCATTCCTCTAGGGATTGGCAGTTTTTTTTTTTGGCATTTCATCGGCAGTATTACAAAACATACTTGAGGAGATTTTTTTGGAAGAATCCCGGACTTGTAAAGTTTTGTAATTCTAAAGTAGGCTCTATAGGTCACCTGAAAGAACTACACAAAAACTATAAGATTGTTCCTGAAGTAGTTCTTGGAGAAAACCTTGATTTATTGGAGAAATCTAAGAAGAATGTTTTGCATAAATTCCATAATCTCATTTATTGAATTCTGAATTTTAAAAAAATCACAGGGGTTTTTTGTAGAATATTTTTTTTTTTAATTTTATCTAAGATGTCTGAAAAAATTCTAACATATAGTTAACATATATAAAAAATACTTCAATAATTTCTTCAAGTAATCCGCTGGAAAAGTATTTGCCTCAAAGTTCCTTAAGAGAATTTCCTAAAGAAATTTCTACACCAAATAAAGCTTGCTTCAGATAGAATTGGAACAAAAACAATTGCCTGTATTTCAGTTATTTATTATTGAATTCATGATCTTTTTTATACAAATGTAGCGTTTTCTTCATACTTTTAAGAAAAAATACGGATAAAATTATTCGTCACGGTTTCGAAGGAATTCTTGAATTTTTCCTGTAACACGGCTCATTAGGCGGCGCACACCTTCTTCGTCCATCGTTTTAGCTATCTTATTCCACCAGGTCTTCATCTGATTGATGTCTTTGACAACCTTTCCCTTTGCCTTGAGTCTCCTCTTCATGATTGCTCAGTAATTCTCAATAGGGCGGAACTGGGGGCAGTTGGGAGGGTTAAGGTTTTTCGGAACAACCTGGACCCCTTTCTCTGCATACCATTCTTGAACGACTTTGCTGTAATGACAGCTTGCTAAATCTGGCCAAAACATTACGGGATGGTCGTGGATCGAATGAACGGCAAAATTCGTTTTGGAGACACTCTTTTGGTATAGTTCCGACGTCATTGTCTTATTTGTAACGAAAACTTTCGTTTTTTTGCCACAGCTGCAAATGCCCTGCCAAATCATGAATTTTCGTGCAAATTTGTCGGCAAAAACAAATTTAAATTTGGCTGGAACATCCCCCCGAGCCGTTGCCAAGTAAAATTTTTGACCTGGGATTTGCCCGAAGTCAGCCTTGACATAGGTTTCATCGTCCATCAGAAGACACCCGTCGAACTTGGTCAGCACCTGGTCGTATAGCTTCCGAGCACGGATTTTGGCCACACTATTCTGTTTAATGGTCCGATTTGGCTGTTTGCTAGCTCGATACGACTTGATTTCTTCCCGGAGTCGAGTTCTCCTCACGGTACTATGGGCAGCACCGAATTTTCTGACCAAATCACGGTCCGACAGATTGGGATTCCTCTTAATCGTCTTCAAAATCTTACCACGCAATTTCCGGTCGACAGTTCCACTCCGACGATTGGCTTGAGGCTTCCGAATCGTCGTCAATGTTTCCTTATACCGTTTGATAACGCGCCATACGGTATTTCTGGGCGATTTCAGCTGTTTAGCTAGCCTAGATGCAGACCACAATTCTAAATGAAGCAAGCCTTACTGTTCTTTCAATTTAGAAGCATTTTCATGCAGTAGCGCAGAGGAATTTTGGAAAGTTAGAATAATGTTATGGTTACTATTCAAAGCACAGTTATTTAGAATGTGATTTTTTGTTACCTAAAATAACGCGTCGAAAACATGACTAAAACACGGAAAAAAAATTCAATAACTCATTCCACTGCAATAATGCAGGTATATTATGTTCTAGAAAGCTGCGGTGCCCAGAAGGTCCCCACTAATATGGTTTGATCCTTACATTTCTAAGGATCAACTCATTAGAGTTGCTGACACGAGAAGATTGAAAAAACACGAGATGGCGCTCCCTACACGGCATACGGTAAGTTATAGCGATTTGTATGTGTTGTAATTTTACCGTGGACCACCTTTACACCTCGTTGCATGCAAAACAACGAATGATGTGTGTAATTTCTCGACAAACTAGCCATTTAACAGTGATGGTCTTCATAAATAATTCAATACCGTCTTATGATCCAACAGCCCATCGTTATGTCTCGCAAAATGCAGCCAATTTTCCCATCAAACGAGCCTTCCTCCAATATCCAACAATCACCCATTCCAAACGAACGTCAAATTTAAAGACGAAAAGCCAATTGTCTCACAAGTGAATGAACCGGGGGTGCGGATATAATTTTAAACTAACGAATTAATTTACTATAAAGGGCAAGCTTGCAGCAGGTAAGGGTCGTCTCTTAACCCTGGTTGAATGTTGTGTCTGTGTGTGAATGTGTGCGTGTGTAGTGAAGACCATATAATAATAATAAAACAAGAGTCGATATCGTGCAAAAGGTCAATCAGCATTATATTGGCAATAACTTTAACAGGTTTTTCGCTCCGATAATGAAGTTTTGCAGCGGGAGAAAAATATGAAAAGTAAAGTGAAAAATCTGCTCGGAGGAAGATGAAGCGGGGTGAGGAAAAGTGCAATTGCAGCAGTATGGACCTGGCTAAACGCAAGTGCAACTGCAACTTTGCTGCAGAGGGTACGTCCAACGACGTAGGAATGCAGAAAACGGTCCAATAAAGGAGAAATCGTGAATGCACAATTTTTTTTTGTGCTTCTTTCAAAGGCATAGCGATCATAATGTTTTTTTTTTCAGCAATATGCACATTATTTACTAACGATTCACTTGCGGCAATGAGGGGCGTTGCAAGCGAGTTATGAGAATGATGCAAAATTTGAACGGTGCACTGCGGTATCCTGCGGTGGGATCGGATTTCGATGGTCCATGGACGAGAGACGCACAACACCCAGTTTTCCCTCCAGGGCACTGGCAATGGGGCCGAGATCGAGAGCTGGCGTTTGTGGGGCGTGATTCTCAGGGAAATAATCCGAACCGTGAGATGATGGAAACGTTGGCAATATGGAATGGTGCCGCCAACAAGGTTCAAATGGGTTAATAGATGGAGATGGAAGGTGTTAGCTTGTAATATATCTCGATTTGGTCATGAAAAACTAGCGCTTTGATGGAACGAAGTTGGCTTTTGTACGCTAAACGATGTACATACAGAAAATACTATTCGAATTCTATGCGGACAATTCTTAATGGGTTTAAGGGCCTTTTTTACTAACGGTAAGAGCACAATAATGGCAGAAACATCTGCGGGTAAGCCTGCTTGCTGGATAAAAAAACTTATTAGATTCAAGCCGATTCCGATTGGAAATATGGACGCCTCTTGCGACAACTGCCAAACTTACCGTTGCCATTTCTTTGCCGTCCATATTAAGTTTAGGCCTTAGCGTGAGAGACAGTAAATTGCGGAACACTTTTAATGAAAACATTTAGATAATTTGGCAAAAACCTAACATCAACTAAAATAACTAGCTAAACTTACTCCTTAATCATGAATCTCTAATACAGTCCAGTCAATCTTCAAATTCCATATTAATAATTTTAAAGAAAAAAAATCCGTAGTATAACTGCTCATAAATGTCCTGAAAACACTGAACAAAATCCCCTTCTGTTACTGGCCTAAATTTGTAAACAATAGCCAGTCATTGTTTTTTCAATTTATCACAGCCTGTCGTACACTAACGGAACTATCAACACTTTCTCTTCATAACTTTCGTTCAAGCATCATTACTGTTCACTCCTAGAACTTAATGGAGCTGCAAAAAATATTTCCTATTCCAAAAATATCAATTATAGTATGTAAAATAATAGTTGCCTGACGGTGTGTCCCGAATGTTAATCGTGCTATGGCGTAGAAAGATCTGGTCCTTTTTCTCAAGGAACAATTTGGAATTCAATTCTTCGTAGGCATTCGGGCTTAGAGTCTCCGGGAAAAGTTTTTGACAGGACCACAGTATAGTCTTGTTGGCATTAAAAGTATCCGTGTACTTTTGTATTTTGCGTTTTCCTTTTCTGTTATAGTTCATCAAACAAAACGGTTTATGATGAGAACATATAAAGAAATAAACTCAATTAATTAGAGCTAACTCTTCTGTGACCAACAGGGTACCCGGATACCTTTGCATGTTTTACAATAATAAATTTCATAGTTTCTTTTAAAACGGGAATCTGACATCTTAATAAAAGTTGCAAGGCAACTTTTTGCATAAAAAAAAATCGTGTTGTAGAAAGGGAGTCCGAAAAAGAGACTTCGATTTCTTTTACCCCTTAAGTGATCAACAGGGTACCAGGGTACCCATCAAATTTAAATGAATATAACTCTGGCAATTATTGGCTAATTTTAATTTTTTGGCACCGTTAGATTCAAAAACTCATTCGCTTTAAGAACATTATTAATTAGCAACATTAGCAATGATTATTTGAATTCATTTGGTTCCTGTAAATCCAGGTTTCCGGGGCTGTGTTCAGGCACGGAGACGGAGGAATAGAAGTCAGAATCTTTGGAATAATTCCTAGAAACTATTTCTTTGCTATTGTGGGCCATATGCCAACTTGTTCCTGCAACGGCCATTCTGTAACACTACAGTGGCCATAAACATTTTTAATAGAAAACCCTGGCAATATGGGTATCAAAATTCATGAAATTTCTCCAGTAGGATATTTTTCAACGTTTAGTGGCCATCTGATGATTTGTCCTTGGACGAGTGGTACCGTTGTATTCGGGCTGGCACCTGTGTCGTTTTTCTGAGCACTGCCGGGTGACAACGAGCAGGATATAGCGAGGTTCCAGCGGCACAGGCTATCTCCGTTCCACTAAAACCTTAGCAAGCTTCTTGTACGATCCACTCTCCACCTTTCGGCTGCACCAATGGGGTTGGAGTAGGCTCAGATGTCCCTTTACCTGACATACACTGATCCGGCTCTGTACAAGGCTCCCCATGAAGGGCCGAGTCAACCCTCGCATGGCCTTACTGCTCGTCTTCCGGCTTGTGATAAGCAAGGACCTAAAGCAGGGCCTTCTCAAGATACGAAGGGCAGTTCAGGTTGCCAGTAAGGAGGAAGAGAGAGGAGCTGGTGGCTCCTAGCCGGTCAAAGCGCCAAAGAGTTGGAACGGCTAGCTGCGACGGAAAGAGCGAGGGAACTGGCTAAAAAGCACACATAGACGGATGCGTTCGTCTCTGTGAAAAGCCCCACCCCATATAACATGGGGGCAGGGACCTCCAAGCGGGCCAGACTATCCCCGGGTCAAACGACACCCGGCGTTTTAAAGAAAAAGATTGTGGCTAATGCTCCCGTCGGACAGGGAGCCAACGCGAACGTGGCGGGGGTAGGAGTGTCCATCCTCGCGACCATCTTTGGCTGGTCGTAAATAAGGTGGCCCGGTGCCAAGCCCAGCGCCAAAGGCGCGAAGTCCCTCGAGTCCCTGGGCATAGAGTATGATTGTACTTGCCACACAGCCAAACTAATGCAAAAATGGTACCTGGCATCGTAAGCTCTCAATAAAAAATTGTGGAAGTACTTATACAACACTATGTTGAGAGCAAACAATAAGCTAATTCTGAAAGTAATAATCTTGAAACGCTAAGAAAGAAGCAATAAGAAAAACGAGTGCTAGAAGAGAGACGAATGTCGACCACATGAGAAGAAGGGAGAGTCCCTGGACAAAAGTTCAAAAGAAAAATGGAAGTAGACCAAAAACACATCGACAATCGACAGGTGGCCCGAATGCGGAACCATGGTGGGGCCTTATCGTTAAGACCGAGGAGTCGAAATACTCAGAGGTCTTAAAAGTGATCTCTAGGAGGCAATATGCGGAGTATACACCGTACCCGCAGCGGCGAAATGATCCTGGAGCTCAAAAAGAGCACAGCGCTAAAGAGCCCAGCATATAGAGACCTGGCAAAACTGGCCTTAGATGAGGGTGTGGAAGTGCGTGCCCTCGTCTCATAGCTGGCGATCCAGTGCAGGAGCCTGGATAGGATCACTGAGGCAGGCGAGATATTCATTGCACTGAACACTGAACAGTACAATGTTGAGGTCCCCGCCGCAGTCATACGACTACGAAAGGGCTACGAAAACAATGAGGGCTGCGGCAGCCTTTGCGAACATGGCTTTAAAAGTGGCAAAGATGAAGATGGTGGCCATATGCCCACTCAGCCTGCACCAGCCACCGAAGACATGTTTCAGAATACCAGAATGATGTGACCATGACTAGGAAGGTTAAACCTAGGCATGGGAGATTCCCGGTGTATTGCTGGACGGAGCCGATCGCCGACCTTCGGAGGAACTTGACGATTCCGCGCAAGACGGAGGAACGGCGGAGGGTGTGTGTATTTGACGCTGAAAAATAAGGCGCAGACAGGGCACTGGTGTTATCTGCAAGGACCTGTGCCGCAGTGAGCCTGCTTTGAGGGCCTGTGTCAGAAGGACAATCCGGACCCATGAAATGACACCTATTGAGTAGTGTTTGTAACTCTATTGGCTGTAGTTCCGGTTAATGCTCAGTAGCAAGAGACCTCTCGAGCTGGGTCTCAAGATCAGCTTACTACTGGGTAACCAGGGTTTCACGAGCAACTTATGTGGATACTGTCACCTGATTATATATATTTTTAGAAATGAGTGCTATGATTCAAAATAGAGAATTTATTGGAAGAACTAGTGGTGGGTGGGTTAGTTTGGTGGCAAATGACTGTTATTGTGGGTGTGGTATAAAGTTGGCTCAACTCAATGGCTCAACTATTTAATTCGTCTGATTATGTAAGGCAACCACCTGCTAAATTATCTGAATTGAACTTTAATAATGATCTCACTCGAATCTAGTATCAGCGACCACTCACAACTTCAAACTGGATAACTTTCACAAGTGAATGCCTGGACAATTCTGGGCAATGGCTGATTATTCGTGGATCCTTTGACCCTTCGCTTTTCTATTTCTTCCTACTGTGTCTGAAGACTCCATTTCCCATTTTCCGCCTACATCATCTTCCAGTAGTTACACCCACTGAGATGGAGCCTCTCCCGACTTAACTGTTATACAATTTGAATTTTATACAAATCCCTACTAAAAAGTTACATTACAGAGCATATTTACTTAGCCCTACTAACCAACACAAAAGAAATGTAAAAAGACGTATCAGTACATTTAAAATACTAAGCACAAGTTAAAAATCACATGAATTCTGTAACATACGGTTACATTATGGCAAAAACCAGTGGAACGGTGGCTCTTACCGAGCAATCACCAAAGCTGCTGCAGGTGATCGTTGGGGGATTCTTTCAGAGCCACAAATTCTGCCGTAGATTTGTCCCATGACCAGCGTTCCAGTATTCCAGACCATAACGCTGACATAGCGATGGAGTTCAGCTGAACATCCGTAACCACGTGGGCATTGATAACGGCACAATGGGAGTTGGAGACGAACGGCGATCTCATTGCAACAGGTAAGGATAATAAAGCATCAGGACCGGACGGTATTCTGAATTTGGCCATTAAGGCGACTATCTTGCTGGCTCCGGAAATTGTTCTGAGTGGTGAAGCAAAGATACCTGGACGAGGGTGCCTTCCTGGACGCCTGGAACATTCAGACTCTGTTATTGCTACCGAGTACTGTGAAGCCATCAGGTCATTAATCGGCATATAGGCTTATATGTCTGCCAGACAGGGCGAGGAAGTGCTCGAGACGATAATCCCCAACAGACTGACAAAGTACACGGAGGGTACAGACGGTCTGCCAAACAACCAGTTTTGGCTTCCGTAAAGGTAAGTTAACGGTGGATGCCATTTTGTCCGTCACAAAGACGGCCGAAGTGGCAGTCCAGCGCAAGAGGCGAGGAGTTCGCTACTGTACTGACGTGATAAACGCGTTCAATAGCGCCAATTGAGAGGTCATCACCAACTCGCTCCTACGCCTCTAGGTTTTTGTTTCCTGTGTTGGGAACGTGGTAACACCGCAACCATCACTTTGATCTATTGTGGTGAATCCGCATTGTGATGGTGAGTCACTATATGAGTGAATACCAGTACTATTAACTACGTCTCCAGGTTCCTGGGTACCTGTACAAGATTCTGGGAAGTTATATCCAGAATCAGATACTGGTGTACAATACAAAGGTGGATCAGAGGCGTGTCCAGATCACCGCAGGCGTCGCACAAGGTTCGATCTTGGTTCGGTGATATGGAACATGATATACGACGGGGTATTGTTACTTAAGTTTTCGAATGGTGTGAAGACTCAGACGACAGCACCCTAGAGGTATATGGTGAATACATCGAAAAGTGAAGCTAGCGCCCTACTGGTATTGTGGAGAGATAGATGAGATGGCAACAACGTCAAGTGCCAACTGAGTGTCGTTTTTGCTGAGTGCACTCAACCGCCGAGGGACAGTCATTACTGATTCACCAAGAGGTTTTACTGTCGGTATGTAAGAGAAAAAGTACAGTATGTAAAATAAGTATATCCACCCTTGCTTCAAATTTACAATTTTAGTTTTACAATATTAGTTGATAAAATGAGTATTGTTATGCGTTTGGTCCATTATATAATACCTATCATTATACTATTAAATATACTTGAATTAATCTTGCTCTTGAAAATCTATGCCAAGATCAACAGAAAAGGGAAGTAAAACATGCAAAAAAGCTAATCCACCCAAAACATGCTTAGCACCATTTTGCCGTGTATTGAGCGGTTCTTGCCACTTTTTCGAATGTAAACATTGCATATAGTTATCCTTTCGT
>JASCZW010018232.1:0-15773 GCA_034211315.2 Aedes japonicus
GTTGAAGAGACGAACCAGCCACCGGCTGAAAGCCCCTCAAATAAGGAGAAATAACAAACAAACAACGGAAAACAGACGAATAACGTTTGCATTAAAAAATATGAACAAAAATGGCCGATTCTTCATGGGTAACATCACCCGCACTGTCGAAACTACGCATCAATCATAGTAACCCATGAGTCAGCAGACAAAATTTGACAGCTCTATCAGTCGAACTCTACCCCTGATGGTAAAAACAGTGAAGCAACTCCGTTCAGAAATGTGCACGTTCAAAGAACGGTTCCCCGCCGTGTGGAAAACGGACATCGTGCGGCACTTTGTGGACGCCAGATATGCCCGTTCCGGCATCTACAACATCTTTGAACTATTAGACAACAATCAGAGCATCGAAAGAAAGCCCAGTTCCGGACGATTGACCCTGAGCAACAAGAAGCTTCAAAGGATGCAGAAGAGGAAGACCGAGGGAAAAGTGGCTACATCGCTGTGTGCGCTTGCTCGGGAGGTCGGTTCAACCGGCCAAACACTGAAAAATGACATGGCGAACATGAACATATATGTCAGGAAGCGAAAGTCACGTCCACTAGTTTAGGAGCTGATGACAATGACGCAGCGGCAGCGGCTGAATAAGATGGTCAACTCGATTTTTCCGGCGAATCGTGACGTGGCGGTGGTGATGGACGACAAGGCCTATCGCACCCTGGATGGCAACGACTGGCAGGGCGCTTCGTATATTACATCCCCCACGAAGGAAGTGAGCTCCGAGGTGAAGTTCATTTCACATACCAAGTTTCCCAAGAAGGTGCTGCTGTGGTTGACAATCAGCGAGAAGGGGATGTCCAAGCCACACTTATTTCGCTCCGGACTGACCGTGAACGGGGAAATTTATTGTTCGAAATGCCTGCCGGAAGTTGCGTCGTTCATCAAGAAATACCAGAAGGGCAAAGAAACGGTGTTCTGGCCGGATCTGGCGTCGGCCCACCACTCGAAGCGATCGTTGGAGGAGATTGAGCGGCTGAATATCGACGTGGTACCCAAGTCGGCGAACTAGCCCAACGTCCCCCAGCTGCGTCCCATCGAGAATTTCTAGGCCAACCTGAAGCGTAAGATCTACCCCAACAATTGTGCTGCGAAAGATGAGGAGAAATTGATAAATAAAACGAAGAAATAACTCAAAAACATTCCTACACGCATGTATTGGCGAATGTTCCGGTTAACTGCCGGAAGGCCGCTCGCAAGGACGTAGAATTCTTTTGCAAGTAAGCTTAAATAATTACCTTCCATGGAAAATTTATTAAAAGTAATTATCTGTCTTAGCTTGTTTGTATCAGTATCCGAAAAAAGTCTGTTTTTTAATGCAAACGTTACAAATGGTCAAAACCGAAAACATTCAGCAGTAATTTTGTTTTTCTTAGAACGCTTAAAAAGCACTGAAGGCTAGCGGAACAAATCGTTCTTATTTGCTTCTGTGCGAATGCTTCGTAGGATATTGAATTAGACAAAGAGGAAATGATACAGGAGTTATTGATTTATCTCTCATCATTGAGGAATGAAAAGCATGTGAACCTTAAAGTGAAGTACGAAATGGGAAGTAGGACCTCGTTTTCCTCGTGTATTTAATCTATATCGTGTTAACAGCAAGCCCGATCCTACTTACTTCAGTCTTTAGGCTGATGTATGTTACCGCCATTTTATCAAAGTTGCGTGCAACGATTTCACCGTAGTCAGCGAAGCCAAAGAGTTCCTAAAAGATATCCCCACTCTTCGAACCACCCAATATCAACACCATGCCGTAATCTTATCCGAGATTCAAAGTTACTCCAGAGTGTTCCTATGACTCGGACGACGCACACCTTGTGTCAGATTTTCTGGAAATCAATATTCGTGCATAATCTGCCATAGCTGGTCTCGATCGATTGTGACGTAAACAGATTTTGAATCGACAACTAGATCTACCACTACTCGCTAGACGCACATCTCTACAGAATTAACCTCGTAGATAGCAATTTATGTAGGTGCGGATCCGGTTATGATGAAATCGCTCACGCAGTTTGACATTGCCCGGATAATGATGCCTACAAAGCACGACTATTGGATACCCTAGTGACCCGAGGTAGACAACCCTTCCGTGAGGTAAGAGATGTTCTCTGCATGCAAGCGATTTATGAATTCCTTTGTCTAAGAGCGTAACGTCATCACCCCTCTTCCATCCACTCTAGTAGATTCCCTATCATTGTGTCCCAGTTATACTATCCTTTTGTTTCCGTGCTACTTGAACCTGCCCAGCAAGCCGTGGTCACCCATCTGCGGCTATGTTCCAGAAGGGACTACAGGAATCGAGGATTTGGTAGATGTCGCAACCAAAAGCAGCAAATAATGGCTTAAATACGTTACCTACAAACACCTTTACAAACGATTATGTCGACCATTAACCTCGAGCTAGCCTCGAGTAATTGGCATCCCATTTTTACTAATATCGAAAAATAAAATGTTATAAAACAACAATATTGATTATCGGCTTCGTAAAGTGTTATATACTCCTGAGTCTAACACATAAACGAACTGATTAAAAAAAGACAACTAGATCTAGCGCTGCCACCACAAACTCCTTTGCCATCTGTGAAAGTGGATTTATGGAGAATGACATGTAGCCGGCGCTCAGTAGCGTGATTGCACGGTAATTGCAGCACTCCGGCTTGTCACTCTTTTTATTGATGGGACACATGATACCTTCTATCCAATCCTCTGGTAAACACTCTTTCTTTTAAATCTTGGTAGCTAGACAGTGCTTCACCGTCGTATTTTAAGAGCTTAAGTGGAAGTTGGACAACACCAACAAAAACACCAGCATCTTTGTTGACCAATTTCCACCTCAAATCCCTGCAGGGTCCAGGTTAGCATCCTGCCGTCTTCTGCGCGTGTTCATAGATATATTACCGTGCCACTTTCACAGATCATCTGTCAGAAGGTTATCTTCCGAGTCTGTGAGTCACATATCGGCTTGTAGCAAGTAGCCACTGAGTGAGCTGTTCAACTTTTCGTAAAAGTTGCGTGTGTCGTTAGTACAGGTCCTTCATTGCTTCGTGGTTTCGTCCTTCCATTTAACGTTTTTTTTTTTCGAAGAATATAATTTCGCCTGCTCCGTGCCTGTCAGTACCGTTCCACAATCGCTTTTGTACGATGATGCATTCTTTTTCCTCTACTGACTGTATTCGCCGTCAAACCAGTTACCGTCTGCAATAGTTTGTTAACATTGGTGAATTAAAGGAATAGTTTAATATCAATCAAAGGCCCGAGCTATTGAGTCTCAATAAACGCTAGCAAGATACTATTTCCCGAGGTATTGGGGACTCGCTGCTTGATGTATATTGACAGTCAAATTCAAATTTCAACTTTTCTGGCTCGTGGATTGTGATAATACATTTATACAATTTCTTACATTGTTACTATCAATTGTTTTACAATCTTTATAGTGTGATTCTTAATAAGCTTTAGATTAAGCCTTAAAATTACTTATCATATTTCTGAACGGAAGTATTTATTTTCGCACCAATTTAATTCTCGATTCGTTTTAAGCACTTAACAGAGTAGTACTGTGACTTAGAATTGGTAGCTTTGTTTGAATTTTCCTTCCTTTTTTTGCCTCAAACATTTTCATTTTTTAATAGCATATTTTTACGTTCAAATCATTGTGTGCATCCCGCATTAGGTATGATTTCATCAAGCCTATGAGCCATGTTGAATAACCAAAAATAAAAAAAAACTCGCCTGTATTTTGAATGTTCAACCACAAACTATCGAACCGAACTATTCGTGTGTCACTCTTTCTCAATTGAGTAGTATGATAATAAATATAAATTTAATAATAGATAGATCAAACGCATATTTGAACGCAAGAGAGACCGGTTAAAACAAACGACACATAAACTCACCTTTCTTGGAACTAAACTGTATCGAATAAGATCCTATTCCAATCTACGACCGTACCTTATATTGATAAAGGGATAACAAATTCTTATAATTCCGCACCGCTCAACACCTCTGTTAGTACCACCAAGAACTGAGCTCTATATTTTCCATATTCCTTGTGGCCGATTGCGTATGAACACTTGCTTGCCTGGCTTGCTGTTTCTGCTCAGAATACGATGCGTATCTTCTTCCTCCCTATGATCAATCTTGTCAGACAATCAGCATAATGAACCAGGAAAACAATCGATTTCCTTCAGGACGTTGTCACCACAGTACACTTTGGGAGAGTCGTCGGTGGGGAAATAGCAATTAGCTTCCTCTTTCCAAAGCACATTCCTCCCTGGGATCCACTTTCGTTAGCCTTGGGGATGGTTTTAGTATGATAAACACAACCTATATTCACACACATACACATAGCCCCCCCTCCGTACAAACACGCACATGTGGTCTCCCGTTACACAGTTCCGTTTAAAGGAGCGCTATCGTTTAAGTGCAGTGGGTCGTCGTCGTCGTCGTCGTTGTTGCTGTTTCTCTTGTTGTTACTGCCTTGTCACTATCACAGTCTGCTGCTCCTACTACGTGGTACACTTTCACCGGTTAAGTGGTGCCTTCCTTTGGGACACGGAGCTGGCAAGCCTTACAAAGAAAATTTAATAATTAATTATACTGCATTCAGAATGCACTCTTGGGTCTTTTTCTTTCAGCTTCGTTGTACATTCGCTGCAGAACCTTGCCAAACCAAGACGACATGTACTGCCTTACACACCGGACGGGCCGGTTAACTAAGTCTTCACAATACTGCAAATTAGTTTTCTTCTACGTGAGTCACACAGTCACACCATGAGCCTACGGTATTCTATTCGGGGGACATTAGCAAACATTGTTTTGACCTTACGTCTAGCCCCTACAATAACTGCAGGTAAAACTTTTCCCAGGATCGGCTGGAGAAAAGGTCATAGAGGACCTCTTTGTTTGGATCTTTACATTCATTTTCCCATACAAATGGTTCGTACTTCACTAAATGGTTGAGTCTGCAATGTTCGGTGACGAGAAAAAAAAACTGGGGAGCCAATCGATTGACGCGGGCAACCACGCGCGACGACTTGGACACATAGAAGCTTCGGATCCCTTTACACTATCCCTTTGGAGCTATATCTTCGTCTCTACTGATAGAAAGTTTCGTTCCGTCCGGGTACCGGGTTTCAGCAAAAATTCATTGCATCGACAGTTGTATGCTAACTAAATTATGCTCTAGATTGTGAACTGCGTCAACCCTCTGAGCTTTTGGGGAACCTTCGTTGGTCGGTCGGTCGTCCGTCAGCCATTCAGTCGAAATAATCTCTGGGAACAGGAGTAGAAAAAGGACTCTCGTGCCATACTGGCCACAGACGGGATCCGAACAGAACCCGAAGTCAAACTTGCGCGTGCCCCGAACGAAACCAACACAATCTCACAAGCCAAACTTGCCTCCCAGCTACTGAGGAACTGTGGCCTTTTCCACTGCTGCAGGAGGCGATGGGTGGTAAGCGAAAATGGAGAGACAAAATGCTGCAGTCATGCACGGAGCAGTGAACCACTTACGACGATGACGATGACGATGATGATGACAGCAGAAAATCATACCCAGTGCTACGAAGAAACAGACACAACAAACGATGACTGTGACTGGTGAACTTTGATGAGCCAGTGAAATTCATGTAGCATAGAGGGTGAACTTCAGGAACCGGTGCGACTGTATTGTGTTGCATCGTTGCATACGAATGTTGCATATTGTTGAGAGGCAGACGCGCTCCGATGTGACATTTGCAAATAACTTCGCAATTCTTCAATGCACAGAGGAGTTTAAAAAATTTCCATTGGATCGTTAACCGTTACAAACGTTTGTTAGATTCTGTGTTACAAGAAAATCTATGCGTTCAGTTCTTCTATCATTTTTTTAGTTAAACTTCTATCATTTTCGCCTGTACCGAGTAGTCCAAAGTGCTAAGCGATTGACCTTTGATTAAACAAGAATCTCACGTCCACGCTAAAAAAACAACTAGTGACAACATAGAAAGTATTTCATCAACCGACGTGCCCTCAAAAATGTCTCCGGTAGTCTGGTAACTAAAATTAGCTGGGATGAAAGCGTAAGATGTGAAGAAGTTTTTGGAAGTTCATTTAATGTTTTCAGAGACGACATAAATTTTCATAAAATAACACATAGGAAGTGATACGCATGTGTCCGCCTCTGTGTGTTTTCCACCAGACCATACTCATAAAAACGATTGTGAATTCTTCTTCCAAAATGCAGAGCGAATATTATCTCAATTTCCTGCTGATGTAAACGTTCACATCTATGGGGACTTTCATCAACGCCAGGCTGACTTCATTCTTGAATCTTAAAATCAAAGTATCTTACCCCCACTCGCTGGGGATAACGAAACATTGCAGTTAAGTTTTGAAAAAACGGCCAATTTAGGAACCAAATCAATCACGTCAAAAATCAACAGAATTGCTATTAGGATTTTTCATTTACAAATATTTATGAAGATTTCTTTGTTATCGAATCATAAACTCCATTGAGGCAAAATGAAACATTCCACAAAACAATCAATACTCTTAATCAGAGATCGAAATTCTCACTCAGCTGGATGAAAACCATGCTCTCTCTCAAGCAGGTTGTCGATGAGTAGCGAACCGTTCACATTTTCATCTCTCCTTTTTCGCCGATAATTCATTATCCTCTCTCTTGCATATGCGAAAATATCTCTCTCCACAATTCAACGAACATATTTTCTCATGTCACATTTTCACTGAAAACATGCTTAGATCGTATACGAGGAGCAACAACCGAAAATAAGGCCAAGTCGGTGCAGACTGGTACCACCATGGATCATCATTACAGATCAATTATAATGTCAGAATAAAACAAGCATGAAGACGGGTGTATTTTCAGGTGTCAAAAACTAAGTGACAAATAATTATTGGCATCTAGGATTCACTGAAAAAGAAACGATTTATCAGCTACTCATGCTCTCCGAAATTAATAAATCGCCTTTGCTTTTCTCGCAAAAACTGCTGTGAGCGTATAATAGTCTCTCGCTTCTCACATTCTCATTTGTTTCTCCAAGCGGGTGAAAAAGGACGTTTCTCTTCTCAAGTAGGCGAAAATTTCGGTCTCTGCTCTTAATTCGTACATAAATACCAACAACCCAACGACTGTGAATACGAGGAAATCTTTGAACACCAATCAGCGATTAATGAAAACATTAAACTGAAATTATGCAATGTTAATTGGCAAACAATTTTATGGAATGAAGGAAATTTCGAAAATGCTGTAGATGTCTTTTACAAAATCTGAACAAAAATTATCTCACAGGAAATACCGCTGAAGAAAAAAACGACGTCACAGAAATTTTAAATATCCAATCTGGTATAACAAACATATATAACATATTATCAATCGTAAGCAAAAAGCTCCTAAAATTTACAAAAAAAAACAAAATAACAGTGAAAATTTAGCAATATATTTGGACATATGCGATCAACAGAATTTTGCCACCAGTAAAGCTAAAACAGAGCTTGCAATAAAGTCTTGTCCACAATATTAATCAACATGAAAATTGAATCTAAAGGTAGTACAGATTCAAATTGCAAAACTTTTTTCTTCTTCGATCTTTCTCATCTTGTCATCAGCAGGAAGCTGGGAATGGTACATTCTTCGGTGTCTCGTGTTTTAAAACGGTACCAAGAACGTAGCAATGGCAAAAATGGATCTCCGTATAGTGTAAAGGATCACAAGCGGGTAATTCAAGCTTTCAAGAGGAATCCCAACAGTTCAGTTTGAAATGTAGCGAAGAAACTGAATCTAACCAAAACTTTCGAGCAAGATGCAAAAAAACGTGATGGACTAATCGAGATGAACGGCAGAATACAGTAGGTAAAACACGTGCACGAAACTCTACAACCAGCTGTTGACGAAACCACATTGCCTCAATATGGATGATGAGACGTTTGTAAAAGCAGACTTCTGGCATCTTCCGGGACTCTAGTTTTTCACTGCTCATCTTAATTCGGGGGTCACACGATGGTCCTGCGATTTTTTAGTCGGATTTAGCCTCGTGCCATTACTCGAAAGAGGTTTTTGAGTGGTACAAAGCTAAGGAGGTCAATCTCGTACCGAAACAGAACCCCCCGAACGCACTGGAACTGCGGCCAATTGAAAAGTACTGGGCCATCATGAAGCAAGCCTTCTGGAAGAATCCTAAGGAAGTGAAATCGGAGGAAAATATGAAGAAAAAATAAATTTTCACGCAAAAAAAGGTGGTCAGGTTTTACTGAACATCTGAACAGCTTAAAATTCGTAAACTTGAATTAACTTTTAATACAAGACTTGGCCAAACATTGTTGTATGGCAAATGAAAGATTGCAAACATTTTCGTTGTTTACGCCTCCTTTGGCGTGGAATTAAACGAGGGGAAATTTTACGCGCCTTTTAAAATTGATTATTTTTTCTGTGACATACAATCTGTAATAGAAAAATAATGTTTCAATGATTCATTCAAACTAAATAATCAGATAAATATTAACCCTTATGTGATCGACAGGGTACCCGGGTACCTTTTCATGTTTTACATTACTAAATTTCATAGTTTATTTTACACTAGGAAGCTGAAATTTAGTGACATCGCAATTATAGTTGGAAGGCATCTTTTTACATAAAAACATTTCGTATAGTAGCAAGGGGTGCCGAAGGGGGGGACTTCGGTTTTTTTACCCCTTAAGTGATCGAAAGGGTACCCGGGTACCCACTAAATTCATACGATCATAACGCTGGCTTTTATCGACCGATTTTAATTCTTTTGGCACCGTTAGATTCCAAAACTCATTGGCTTTATGAACATTATCAGAAATGACCATTTGAATTCATCTGCCTCCCGTGAATCCAGGTTACCGGAGCTGTGTTCCTGTACGGAGTCACAATATTGGAACATCTATTGAATTTGCAAGAATGGATGTCAGGACGTTAGAAATAACTACTAGAAACTATTTCTATCCTATTGTGGGCCATATGCCAACTTGTTCCTGGAACGGCCATTCTGTAACATGTTCCCATTGAGCCTCGATTGGCCACGAACATTTTCAGTAGAAACCCGTGGCAATATGAGTATCAAAATTCATGTAATTTCTCCAGTAGGATATTTCTTAACATTTTGTAGCTATCTGATGATTTGTCCATGGACCAGTCAATCCGGAACAGGTTCCCGTGGGGCCTCGAGTGGCCATGAACATTTTCAGTAGAAACCCTTGGCAATAAGGGTATCAAAATTCATGAAATTTCGCCAGTAGGCTATTTATCAACGTTTAGTGGCAATCTGATGATTTGTCCTCGGAACATTCATCTTGAAACAAATTCCCGTGAGGCATCCAGTGGCCATGAACCAAACTGGACGCAACACGACGAGAAACGTTGGAATTTTGATAACCACATTGTCAGGGTTTCCTTCTTAAAATGTTCATAAACACTCGAGACCTGACGAGAACCTGTTTCGGATTGACAGGTCTTAGGATAAATCATCGGATAGCCACAAAAAAACGTTGAGAAATATCCTACTGGAGAAATTTCATGAATTTTGATACTCTTATTGACAGGATTTTTACTGAAAATGTTCATGGCCACTCGAAGCCCCACGGGAACCTATTCCGAATTGACCGGACCGAGAACAAATCATCATATGGCCACTAAACGTTGAGAAATAGCGTACTGGCGAAATTTAATGAATTTTGTACCCAAAATGTTCATGGCCACTCGAGGCCTCATGGGAACCTGTTCCGGAAAAACCGGTCTGTGGAAAAATCATCAGATTGCCACTAAACGTTGAGAAATAAGCTACTGGCGAAATTTCATGAATTTTGATACCCATATTGCCAGGGTTTCTTTTTAAATATGTTCATTGCCACTCGAGGCCCAACGGGAACCTGTTACAGAATGGCCGTTGCAGGAACAAGTCAGCATATGGCCCACAATGGAATAGAAATGGTTTCTTGGAATTATTCCATAGATTTTGACATCCATTTCCGGGAATTTAATAGTTGTTTCTAAATAAAGCCTCCGTACCGGACCACAGCCCCGGTAACCCGGATTTACGGGAACCAGATGAATGCAAATGGTCACGCAGCCAGTACGAGAAATCATTCTGGAAATAATTGGGTTAGATAACGCCAAATTTTTTGTTGTTGCCAATATTGATGTTTGCAGCATAAAGCTTGCTTCAGATAGAATTGGAACAAAAACAATTGCCTGTATTTAAGTTATTTATTATTGAATTCAAAATTTTTTTGTACAAATGTAGCGTTTTTTTTCATACTTTAAAAAAAAAATACGGATAAAATTATTCGTCACGGTTTCGAAGGAATTCTCGAATTTTTCCTGTAACACGGCTCATTAGGCGGCGCACACCTTGCTCGTCCATCGTTTTAGCTATCTTATTCCACCAGGTCTTCATCTGATTGATGTCTTTGACAACCTTTCCCTTTGCCTTGAGTCTCCTCTTCATGATTGCCCAGTATTTCTCAATAGGGCGGAACGGGGGGCAGTTGGGTGGGTTAAGGTTTTTCGGAACAACCTGGACCCCTTTCTCTGCATACCATTCTTGAACGACTTTGCTGTAATGACAACTTGCCAAATCTGGCCAAAACATTACGGGATGGTCGTGGGAATGAACGGCAAAACTCGTTTTTGGAGACACTCTTTTTGGTATAGTTCCGACGTCATTGTCTTATTTGTAACGAAAACTTTCGTTTTTTTGCCACAGCTGCAAATGCCCTGCCTAATCATGAATTTTCGTGCAAATTTGTCGGCAAAAACAAATTTAAATTTGGCTGGAACATCCCCCCGAGGAGTTGCCAAGTAAAATTTTTGATCTGGGATTTGCCCGAAGTCAGCCTTGACATAGGTTTCATCTTCCATCAGAAGACACCCGTCGAACTTGGTCAGCACCTGGTCGTATAGCTTCCGAGCACGGATTTTGGCCACACTATTCTGTTTTATGGTCCGATTTGGCTGTTTGCTAGCTCAATACGACTTGATTCCTTCCCGGAGTCGAGTTCTCCTCACGGTCCTATGGGCAGCACCAAATTTTCTGGCCAAATCACGGTCCTACAGATTGGGATTCCTCTTAATCGTCTTCAAAATCTTACCACGCAGTTTCCGGTCGACAGTTCCACCTGACGATTGGCTTGAGGCTTTCGGAATCGTCGTCAATGTTTCCTTATACCGTTTGATAACGCGCCATACGGTATTTCTGGGCAATTTCAGCTGTTTAGCTAGCCTAGATGCAGACCACAATGGATTTTCCAAATAACTGTGCACAATTGTTTCCCCTCTTTCGGCTTCCATGTTGATTGTTTACAAAGTTCAGTCGATTTGCGGAATGTCAAAAATACATACGTGAAGCTGACAAAATTCCCGACACGTGGGCGCCAAGAACTTCCAAATCCGTCCACCAGGAGCGCCACAATATGAGCAAAAGTTTGTTCCAATTCTAAATGAAGCAAGCCTTAGGATATGTATAAACAAGTTGTTTATATCAAAAACATTGCGATTGGTTGAGTGATTATATTATGAGATCATTGGGTTTAGGAGCAAGTTTTTCCTTGTTGATACAAAACCGATGAGCTTCAATCATAAAGTGGCCAGAAAGTGCACAAGACTACCAGAAACTCTAATTACATCAAATCCATCCACAGTAATTTTAGGTAGATTGCACTAAGATCTTTTTTTCAGTTCATTTATTAGACCTTTATCCGTTTTTTTTTTACATGGGTTGTTTTCGGCGATAACTCCAGAACGGAACGACTTATTGAACTAATTCGAACCACATATTACGTTTTAGGCAAAAAGTAATCATTTGAATTTTTTTAAAACCATTCACAATTTTGAGTATATAATTTTAAGAACTGTATTTTGACAATCGCATGGAAAGGTAACACATCGCGTCGGTGCTGAAGGGATATTTCGATGCTGTGTTGCGTATATTCTGTTTGCGGGCATAGTGCGTTAGCTATTGTTCTGGTTATCTATTGTTCAGTGGTATGAGTGATCGAGTTGGGGACAGTCATGTGCATTTGGCATCTTTACTGTTGGTTTAAATCGGTACCGGAAATCGGTACTAAAATTTTAATATTTAGTATTTATCCACCGATGGTGAGACTGAACCCTTCTTACACTTCACTAGATATTTCATAGACTGAATAACAAGTAACAACTATATGTTTCGTTATCTGACAAAATGGCAGAAAGATGGTGATGCTGTTGCAGCTGCTGTAATGCATTGTTCACGCTGAACAATATTTCTGCTGGCGTGCCGGGATGCGATACCTGAAATTGATGATACGCGACATCAAGTAGATGAAACAACGTGAAAAAAGATCGCGCAATATGAAATCTTCGGCCGTGATAAAACATACCATTGTGATATATAGGTAAGTAAACTTTGCTCGGTTTTCTACGTTCAAATCAATATACGGAGAAAATCTTATCAAACGATATAAGTGATGACGACGTTAACCTCGATATACGTAGGTAGAGACGATCTGGGACACTGGTGCTCTACAAGTTGACGTAATCGTGAGCAACCTTCCAAATCATGACCATTTAGTGGAGATAACCTAGCTAGTGCATGATACTTGTTGCCGACAAATTACCTTATGCGCGAAAGTTGGAACAGAAGTGAAGTTTTATCCACGTGCCATCCATGAACAGCGGAATCGTTCAGGTATTCAAGTAACGGCAGTCAAATATCAGATGGCCGTGCCGATGGACGTAGCTATGGCCGTCCTTCGAGAAACGTATTTTCATATATATAAAATTTTGATTCAATAATAGCAAGTCTATTGGCAACAACAAAACAGCGTGTATTCAGTTCCATCTTTCTTCGTAATGATCTCCGTCTGAATAATTCAAATTTTGTGATGACAATGACCCGTGTGAATGACTGCCCTGTGGTATCCGTCGTAATTTCGCCAATATCTGTTTTCCTTTGACAAATTCATGATTGAATGACATTCTTCTCGATCCAGATGAATAGACCCGATAGTAATGACCATGGTATTCCTCACTGTCAATATAGTATCAAAATTCATGAAATTTCTCAGTGGGATATTTCTCCCGGCGTTTTGAAACTATCGATAATTCCTTGTAGATGACTAGAAAATGATATCTTTCTCGTCCAGATCAATACTCATGAGCAGGGACTACCTTCTGTGGGCCTGAAGTAGTGCCACGGGTTTTCTAAATTAACTCAATGAAGCATGTGCATGACAGAATAAGTAGTTCTTTCTAACGTCCTCCGACTAAATTGTCTTCTCTGATAAAGTAGTGCCTTCAAAACCACATTGAGGTAAGTAGCGCCAACACTATACGTAAGATGCGAACGATGATCTCATTCGACTCCTGGTACCTGTAAACGAAGACACAGGGGCCAATATTTATCTGATTGAAACGATGTCTATTGTAAAAATAATCAATTTCCCTTGAGGCAATCGCCCTTGGCTCTTCAACCCAATCTTATTAAAGTTAATTCAAGTTTACAGTACCTGTCTGGCTCATAGAACTCTCGATTTCTCCAGAGCGCTGGCCTGTTTTCTGGCACTCAACAAATGCCAAAAGATCGCGGACGAACGGTGGAGAAGGTAAAACGTATTGAATGTCGCTGATATTTTTCTATATTTCCTTCATGCTGATTGTTCAGTTTCTTCATGACAGCAATTCCTGTAACCATCTTCCATTTATATGATGGACAATTACACAGCTCCTGGACCTTACGTGTTTTGTTATACTGCCAATGATATTTCAGCCTATTGAACCTTGTTCAGGTATCTACAGCCTCCATGCCATTTCAGTTTAATGTTCGTGTCGCTGTGTTCATGGTACTGAAGTGGAAGAGACCGAATTTTCCAAAGAGAGAGTTTCTATGATGCAGTGATTAGTTTCTTTCATTTGTCCTTAGTTTTTGTTTCTCTGACATTGTTTCTTGATATTATGATTCATGTATCGAGAGATGTGACTGATGTTATGTGATCATTTGCCTCCTACTGAAAATGCATAAATAATTCTGCAGTTCTGACATTTGAGCACCGTCATTCAGTGGCATTCAGAAATCAACTGGCGTGATGGATGCACTAGCGACGTTCAGCAAATGCCGAATCATGTGTCTGCAGAGGCACAACATCACCTACAAATGTATGGTCTCTGAAAAACATTAGGCCAAACTCATGCATCCTCCCCAGCTAATTTTACCGAACCTGGGTATTTTGTGATAATACTTATGTTGTCCTTGGTGTTTTAGCGTGGGTGTCATACAGGCAACTCATGAGCAGTACCTGTAATCTGCATTGCTGGTGCAATCGTCACCAGCCGTATGCAACGTTTCTCTGTCTGCATGATGCCATGTAAGTTCACCAGTCGTCAAATGTTTGCTGTGACAACTCGTAACATAGTGCTGTCCATCATCTGACTGTATTCTTGTTACACTACATCATGCAGCCAGTTCAGTTCTATCACCAATTGTGGCCCCTGTTCAGACTGTCCTGTCATTTCTCGGAAAGAGATCAGCATTTCTGTCTGTTCATGCATTCAATATTTAATTGCATTCGAGATAGATGTGTTCTCAGCCCCCACCTGCAGCGGTGAGCCTTATCTGTCATGTCCTGAAAAATAATTTGTGCGTGAACGGCAGGTACTGGCGGAAATACCCAAATGCCAGAACAACATGTAGCTCGACATGTATGATGAAGAACAGCTGTATTTCAAACGACAGCGCTGCTGGAGCAGCTGCCGAATGTATGTGTGAGCTATAAACCATGACATGGCGGAAGGAATGAAGCTAACCGTGTGCCTCTGGTGTAACAATCATTGTTTCCTGGTTATAGCATCTGACAGGAAAATATAAATGTTCCTATGGAGAAGGCTATTATTTTCTTAGCAAATTTGTTATCCTATCCGTGAATTCCAGAAGATGTAACTATTCAGTCATGTAACGTTGATCTATCAAATTTATGTTTACTACTTCAATTGAAGAACATGGTTGATTCGTGGCTGATATTTGACGGATTTGTCTGTAAACCAAAATGAAGACTATGACAATCTAAAGCAACAAATCACCTAAAATTATTAAAACTGGCAATGTAAACGCCAAAAAGTAGAATGAAATGTAGCCAGATATGCCAATGTTAAACTTGGGCTCATCTGTGAAGCAGTGTGAAGAGCATTTCTTTGAAAAGTTGAACGAAAAGTGTATCTTTCGATAGCAACTCTGACAGGTACAGATGACTTGTTACCTACGTGGATCAGCAAATTGATGATATAAGCATCAACTCTAGATGGTGGCATCATCTGAGTCTCAATCCTTGCAACATATATAAATGTATCAGGTTAGACATCAATTGGAAGGTAGCCAGCCAATGTGGTGCATTTCGATAATGAAATGGGATGCCAGACCATCGTAGATCGTTTTGTAGACAACGTATTTAAGCCATTATTGCGGTTGCGACTATTAACCAGTCCACTGGTATGAGTAGTGAAACAGGCAAATGACAAGTCAATTGAAAGTGAGTACGAACACTATGATCGTGTAGTGCCTTCTCAGACATTTCATCCTCGTTCTTCTGTAAGTATAGTTGTCGATTCAAATCTCAGTGCGACTCAGCAGGTATTGACAAATCAGCACTCTGTCTCAACATCATGTGTTCAGAACAACTCAGTGCCTATGACCTTGTCTTACAGACTACACGGGCAGTTCTACTTCCCATTTCTTCAGATTCTC